>JAJJMB010017752.1:4032441-4289028 GCA_023531105.1 Papaver atlanticum | reverse complement strand
TTGATCGTGCTTCCACTATGATGAGCTAATTCTCGCGCAACCAAGGCCAAGGAGGAAACTATTCACTCATGTTTGATTGGTAAATTCTTTTTACAATTTCTTTAATTATTTATTTTATTTATTTCACTAGGATCAACATAATTAAAGATAAAATTGGTTTTCTTAATTAGTAATGAATCAATTCGATGTGTTATGCTTAGAATCAATTCTTTGATAATTCATGCTTAGGGTTTACAATTTAATATTTGGACACCTTATAGATTAAAAGTGAATTAATGAGAAAAAGAGCTTAATAATAATTTCAGAAATATCATTGTAAACCAATCAACTAGAAGGAATAGTGGAATCCGGAGCCTTGGTCTATTTTAATATCTTGAAATCAAATTTTTAATTAAGTTTTCTTCTTATTTTTAGTTTTATTTAAGTCTGAAATCGAAAATCTTCACAAGTCTTAGAGTTCGAATCCTTTTTACTACAACCACAATTAAAAATCTCATCACGTTGCTTGACTTAGGAGCCAGTGTGAACTAACTCCCACATCATGTGTATATTAAGCTAGGACTTGGTGAGATGAAACCTACACAGATGACACTTCAGTTAGCTGATATGTCCGTTAAAATTCCTCGAGGTGTGATTGAGGATGTTCTTATTGAGGTCGACAAGTTTATTTATCCAGTAGATTTTGTTATCCTAGATACCCAACCTGTCCGAGACCCAGAAAACCAGATACCAGTGATTTTAGGTCGCCCGTGTTTAGTTATATCCAGTGCGATCATCAACTGTCGAAATGGTATTATGAATTTATATTTTGGTAACATGACTATTGAGCTGAACATTTTCAATATTAGTAAGCTGCCCTCTGAACTAGATGATTCGAGTATTGAAGAGGTAAACATGATAGGACCATTAGTCGAGGAGTCACTACAAAATACTTTGCTAGAATATCCATTAGAGAAATGCCTGGCCCACTTTGGGTTTGATTTTTATGATAGTGTGATTAATGAGGTGAATTATTTGTTAGATTCATCCCCTTTAGACACTAGTAATGGATGGAAACCTAAGTTCGAACCACTACCAGTTTCTAAGTCTACCCTAGTTCCTTCTTTAAGAAAACCTCCTAAGTTGGACCTTAAACAACTACCAGATACCCTGAAGTATGTGTTTTTAGGCCCATCTGAGACTTTACCTGTGATTGTAGCATCCGACTTGGATAGCGATCAGGAAAGTAGGCTAGTCACCGTCCTTCAAAACAACAATGAGTCTTTAGGGTGGACCATAGCAGACATTAAGGGTATAAGTCCTACTGTTTGTATGCATCAGATTTATTTAGAGGAAGACACCAAACCTTCTAGGGAGATGCAACGTCGACTGAACCCTAACATGAAAGAAGTAGTTCGAACCGAGGTTCTTAAGTTATTAGGCGCAGGCATTATCTACCCCATTTCAGACAGTAAGTGGGTCAGCCCCGTTCGGGTTGTTCCCAATAAATTCGGTATTACTGTAGTCCAGAATGATAATGATGAATTATCCCAACCCGAGTGACCACGGTTGGCGTGTTTGTATTGACTATAGGAAATTGAACAAGGTCACTAGGAAGGACCACTTTCCCCTTCCCTTCATCGACCAAATGCTAGAGTGATTATCAGGTCATAGTCACTATTTCTTTTGAGATGGCTACTCTGGTTATAATTAGATTTTTATTGCCCCAGAAGACCAATAGAACACCATTTTTACCTGTCCCTTTGGTACCTTTGAGTATAGACGCATGCCTTTCGGGCTATGTAATGCCCTTGTGAATTTTCATCGTTGTATGATGAGCATTTTTTCTGACATGGTAGAACAGTTTTTAGAGGTCTTTATGGTTGACTTTTCAGTGTTTGGTTCGTCTTTCGATGAGTGCTTGCATCATTTGTCATTAGTGTTGACTAGGTGTAAGGAAAAGAATTTAGTGCTTAATTAGGAGAAATGTCATTTCATGGTTCGTTCAGGAATTGCTTTAGGGCATATCGTATCTTCCAAGGGTACAGAGGTGGAGAAAGCCAAAGTTGACCTTATTAAGACTTTACAGGTCCCTAAAACCGTAAGAGATATTAGGTCATTCTTAGGGCATATAGGTTTTTATCGTCAATTCATTAAGGATTTTAGCTTGATTTCTAGACCTCTTTGCAATTTGCTTGCAAAAGATGTCAAGTTTGCCTTTGATGATGCTTGTTTAGAGGCTTTTGAGAAGCTTAAGACTTTACTTACTACCGCCCCCAAAGTCCAGGCACCCAACTGGAACCTACCCTTTGAGATCATGTGTGATGCTTCAGATTATGCTATTGGTGTTGTGCTAGGTCAGCGAGAAAACAAATTACTTCATGTGATTTACTATGCTAACAAAACTATGAATGATGCCCAGTTGAACCATACCACTACAGAGAAGGAACTGTTAGCCATTGTGCTTTCCCTAGATAAGTTTAGACCCCACCTCTTAGGTTCTAAGGTCATAATCTTTACTGGTCATGTTGTTTTTAGGTATCATCTTTCCAAGAAGGATACTAAACCCAGATTGATTGGATGGATCCTCTTATTGCATAAATTTTCCTTAGACATTAGAGACAAAAAAGGTGCAGAAAATGTAGTAGCAGACCACTTGTCTAGGATTGTTGTGGATACCCCTGATGATTCTCCTCCTGTTAGGGATAGTTTTCTTGATGAACAACTGTTCTTTGTTACCCAATTACCTTGGTATGCGAATATAGTGAACTATCTTGTTACTGGTCGAATGCCCCAACATTGGGGTAAACAAGATCGTTCTAGGTTTTTAGCCAAGGTTAAGCACTTCTTTTGGGATGATCCTTATTTATTTAAGTATTGTCCAGACCAGATTATTGGGAGATGTATACCTGAGAGTGACCAGTCCAGTATTATTTCCTTTTGTCATGATCATGCTTGTGGGGGTCACTTTAGTGCTAAGAAGACTGCTGCTAAGATATTGCAGTGTGGATTCTGTTGGACTTCATTGTTTAAATACTCCCATAATTACTGTGTTACTTGTGAACGTCGCCAGAAATTAGGAACCATTTCCCATAGGAACATGATGCCCTTGAACCTTATTTTAGTTGTTGAGGTCTTTGATGTGTGGGGTATTGACTTTACGGGTCCGTTTCCTAATTCTTTTGGTATAACCTATACATCCTTGTCGCTGTAGACTATGTCTCTAAGTGGATTGAGGTGGTTGCGTGTAAAACCAATGACCATAGGGTTGTGATTGAGTTTTTGAAAACTAATATACTTACACGTTTTGGTACACCGCGATCTATAATTAGTGATGGAGGGTCTCACTTTTGTAATGGACCTTTTAGGCTTTTGATGAAGAAATGTGGTATTACACATAAGGTAGCTACCCCGTATCATCCACAGACTAGTGGTCAGGTAAAGGTTTCCAATAGGGAGATAAAACGTATTTTAGAGAAAACAGTTAATCCTAATCGGAAAGACTGGTCATCTAGGCTTGCTGATGCCTTATGGGCTTACCGTACTGCGTTTAAGACCCCCGTTGGAATGTCACCTTATCGACTTGTGTATGGAAAGGCATGTCACTTACCTGTTGAGTTAGAACATAGAGCATATTGGGTTGTTAAGCAGCTAAACTTTTCACTTGACAAGGCAGGAGCCCATAGGAAACTCTAGCTCAATGAGTTGGAAGAGATTCGTAGAGATGCATACGATAATTCTAAGGAGTATAAGAACAAAATGAAACTTGTGCATGATAGAAATATTTTAAGAAAGTCATTTTCTCCAGGTCAAAAAGTTCTTCTGTACGATACTCGTTTGCATCTATTCCCCGGGAAATTACGCTCTCGGTGGACCAGTTCTTTTGTGGTTTGTACTGTTTTTCCTCATGGAGTTGTTGAGATCAAGACAACGGATGGTAGTAGTTCTTCGAAGGTTAACGGTCAGAGATTAAAGCCCTTTTTAGAGCTATTTCCTATAGGTGATGTTGACAAGGTCCCTCTGGAGGACCCTGTTTACCTTGATTAAACATCGAGGCAATTGTATGTTGTATATTAGTTTTTAATCTCTCCCTTCACCCAAGTACTATCTTTCCTCGTGTTCTATACTTTTGGTATAGTGCTTTCATTAGAAACATTGAGGACAATGTAATGTTTAAGCGTGGGGGAGTGGTTAACTTTTTATTTTTTCAGGAATTTTCTTGCAAATTATGATCAGCTGTTGAGCGGGTCTATATTAAGCTTGTAGGTATATTATAACCAGCTGTTTAGCGGGTCTAAAAAAAAGATTATTGTAGGGCATTTTCTTATGACCAGCTGTTGAGCGGGTCTTAAAAAAAAAATTTTTTTTACGATGAACAGTTGTTGAGCGGGTCTATTCTTTTGTTTTCTTATCATTTTATGATCGGTTGTTGAGCGGGTCTAGTTTTGTACGTGATCATCTTTGGAGCGGGTCAATTTTCTGTTTTGCTTGAGGACTAGCAAAATGTAAGCGTGGGGGAATTTGATAAACACATAAGTGCGACGCATTTTCACCCATAACTACATTACCTGGGACTCATTTTATCACTAATAAACTTGTTTTAAGTCTTTTCTAGAAAATAAACTCTTGTGAAGAATGTTGCTCGAAAAGTTTTATTTTCACCCCTGGGAGAAAATTACTAAAGGCACCAAGAAAATGTACTACAGGCACCCTGGAAGTATATTGGAGAAACCCCAGAAAAATGTTACCAGCACCCGAAAAATTCACTTAAGGCACCCGGAGGACAACTACTATACGGACCCCAATTTTGGATAAGAGATACCTCATTTGATAAGGGGTACACTAATTACTTTCGCCACCCAAGCACCATGGATAAGGGGCGACCTTCTTCTTCGTTTGAATTTTCAGTTTTGGCGGGAAAAATGGTGGAAAAATTAAGGTTTGGATTTTGGAGCTGTTCGACTGAGACTCAATGGATGAAATTGAATGGGTATCTTCCTTTGGGTTAAACAGGCTTGGTAAGGTCTTTGGATTGGAACGAATTTGGCTAGAATGATCTATTTGAAGGAAAACACTTTTGCGAGAAAGTGCAGGTTTGAATTTTTCACCTGCGAAGTTTGTTGCTTCTGATTCGGTAGATTTCTGAAGAGATTCAATCGCTCTAGTTGGTTTGTTTGGACCTGTTAAGACTAAACATGGTTGGTATGGTCTTTTGTTTCGACAAACTTTGGCTGCATCGTTGGATTGAAGCAAACATAGGACACAAGTTCTTCACGGGTTCTGTTTGAGTTACAGCGTGTTTGGGACGTGTACTGTTCGTGTTTTACGAAGTTTAGAGCTTCTCCAATGGTATGTGTGTGAAGAAAAAAGTCTTGGTCCACGTAGGATCCACATACATTTACCTTAAATTCTTTCTCCAACCCTAACCTATTTAATTGATATGCAAGTGACATGGCATAAATTTAGATAGACATCCTCTTGGTCAACCTCTTGTTTCAGAGGTTCACCAAGAGGATTTGTTACCATCCTAGTAAGATTTTTATGAATAAAAATAGATTAAATATATTAAAAAATGATTTATAAATCAAAATCTGAAATTTCCCACGGTTTTTTTTCTCTCTATTTTTGTATAAACAAAAAATTTCCTTCCTTTTTTGTTTCCATCGAAAGCCATTATCATACCATCTCGAAATATCAATCATATTTTATCAATACATCATCTTTCGATTGGGTAACTTTTTTCTTCTTGTTGTCAGCTTCAATCGGTATGTCCTGGGTAACATCATAATGTAGACGTATTAGGATTAGTTAATCTGCGCTTATTCGGATTCATGGGTTTGTAGTTTACAGGATATTTTCCGAAAGTTAAATTAATCTCACTTTTTCCACTAACTGATTCACCATAAGCTTGGTCCTTATTAATTAATTTTGAACAGTTCATTTTAATTGGTCTGTGCATAAGAACTTAAATCGTTGTGGGTATTGTTCATTTATTTGGTATTATTGATGAACAATGCAATATTAGTAATTTTAATCTTAACTTTTACATAAAAAATGAAGATTTCGTTACTCCGTTTCTTTGTTGCAGTACTTTTATAATGTCTTTCTGGTCCGTCAATGGCTTAAAGATATGTTCTCAAGGAATTTTTTTCATAGAAGTTGATCATCGAGAACGTTTATGACTTCTAGCAATTTTTCTTCTCATTCTCTTTCGCAGCTGATAATTTATTTTTATTTTTATCAATTAAAATCTCGAATCAATAAGTAAATAAGATGACACCCAAGTAAAAAAGCGGTTAAAAGGCAAGTGGGTTGGAGAAGAATTTTTTTATTCCTAATATTTAGGAAAATTGGTTGTAAAATAGGATAGAGGATGTCTTCCCATAATACCACATATGAAGCTGACCATGTGACCATTGGAGAAGCTCTTAGCTGTAAGTAGGAGCGTGTAGGAGATAAATAAGGAGAGTCAGCCGGAAATTATCGCATGCAGAGAAGAAAAAAAAGGAAATTATTCCAGAGAATAATTTTCCTTTACTGTGGAGATTTTGTGGAGTTATGAGACATTATTCTTGTTCTTGTGGAGTATATAAAGAGTTTTCGGGGGTCATGGAAGGTTTACGGAGAGTTTGGGAGAGTTTAGAGCAACAACATAGAGGTTTGATCGAGTTGCAGAGAATACTTTTCTGCTGCTGTTGTGAAGAAGACGAAGAACAAAGTGCTGCCTAGGACAGTCGTTTTGCTACAGTGACAGCGACAGTTTGCTTTTATCGTTCTCTGTAACAATTGAGTTTGTAACAAATATAATTGTTACAGACTCGGTTTTAATCAATTTTCTCCCTTTTCATCATTTGTAAACCATTTTTTAGCATAAATAAATTCTTTGAGAGGGTTTTCAACATGATGAGCGGCTAATTCTCGCGTTACCAAGGCAATGGAGGAAACTATTTACACATGAATAATTGGTAATTAATTTATTTTCTCTAATTTTTATTTATAGTTCACTCAATCACTGGTTTCGCAGAGTTTAAAATTGTTTGCAATATTTTTTTAATTACTTGTTATTCAATTTGATAGGTTATACCTTGTTTAATCAATCGATACTCTATTCTTAGAGAATACAATTAATATTTGAGAAATTGCCTGATTATATGTGAATTGAGAAATTACCTTGTTTACCATCATTCATGTGTAATAGTGGAATCTAGTGTCTTGGTTATTTTTAATATCTTGAAATCAATTTTAAATTAATTTTTATTTATTTTTAAGTTTATTAAAT
This sequence comes from Papaver atlanticum, assembly GCA_023531105.1. Lineage (NCBI taxonomy): Eukaryota > Viridiplantae > Streptophyta > Magnoliopsida > Ranunculales > Papaveraceae > Papaver > Papaver atlanticum. The sequence continues at coordinate 4,281,770 of JAJJMB010017752.1, read as the reverse complement.
CTAAAATCTATTGCTTTCACAAGTCTTGAATGAACTATACAACATTATTGAAATTAGATCAGGTCACACCAATTACAAATATCGATCATACCATCTCAGGTGATTACTTAGGACCGGCTACACTAATTAATCAAAACTAGACATACCAAATCATAAATCAGGCATTGTGATTAGTTGTACCAAGATACATAACAAAGTTACGATCGGTTCTACCATCTCACACATATTGGTAATCCAAAGATTTGCAATGAATAGCCATACCAATAAGCCTAGCGATTTCCCTTTCGATTCATAAAACAGGTTCATGAATGTACTTCCTTTAAACAAACGTAAAACATTGTTTCCTAGGATGAAATCTTCACCATTACCCATTCACATAATCATAACAGCATTCATAAGATTATGCAAAAGATGCATTAACAATTTCAGACACTTTGTGATTAAATTCATCAAATGAATCTTCATCAGCCATACGAAGGTTTTCCCAATCAGAATTTAGTTTTGAAGCCTAGCTTCCTTTTCAGAGGTATTCCCTTCAAATACGGTCTCTAAGATATCCAAAGCATCTTTAGACCGAGTGCACGTAGTCACATGGTGCTGAAGATCTGGGGTAATGGCATGTATGATAGCATTTAAGCCGTCAGAATTTTACTTTGCAACAAGAATCTCATCAGGCTCACACCTACCAATATCCTTTGCAACTTTTACACCGTCTACTGGCCAATGGAGGATTATAGCCATTAACAGCATAAACCCATGATTGAAAATCACGTGCTTGGAGAAAGACACGCATAGCAATTTTCCACCATAAGTAATTCGAGCCATCGAAGACTGACGGTACGTTTATAGAGATAGTGCTTCTGTCCATAGAGTCAGATTGCTACAAACACAGATTTATAAGGTCTTAAACGTGTTTTCCTGCTCTGATACCAATTTTAAAAAACGGGGGTCTAACAACCACACCCAATATTTCGTTAGGAAATCTGTATGGACTAACTCCAATATAATTCCAAGAGAATCAACTAGACAGTCAGACTCAATCAAGGAAAATATATCCAAGAGTTAAATCTATGTTTCTCAATGTAATCATCAAATCAAACAGATAGGAATCCGTGAGCCTGATTATTATGAAAAACAACTTGAACGGTACCAAAGACCAATATTCAAGTGTCAATCAATTTCAATCAACAACCAAACCTTGGATTTATAAATCGATTGAACTATGCACAACCTGTGAAATTTCAATTATATAAACAAATATAATGCGGAAAAGAAATAACACAGACACCAGAAGTTTTGTTAACGAGGAAACCGCAAATGCAGAAAAACCACGGGACCTAGTCCAGATTTGAACACCACACTGTCTTAAACCGCTACAGACTCTAACCTACTACAAGTTAACTTCGGACTGAAATGTAGTTGAGCCCTAACCAATCTCACACTGATTAAGGTACAGTCGCGTTCCTTACGTCTCTGAATCATAACAGGACTCTACGCACTTGATTCTCTTAGCTGATCTCACCCACAACTAAGAGTTGCTACGACCCAAAGTCGAAGACTTGATAAAAAAAACTGTCTCCCACAGAAAAGTCTATTCTGATAGATAAATCTGTCTCCCATAGAAATACCTACGAATTTTTTGTTTCGTCTTTCGATAAATCAAGGTGAACAGGAACCAATTGATAATCCGATCTTATATTCCCGAAGAACAACCTAGAAATTTCAATCACCTCACAATAACTTAAATATATGGTAGTAGAACAAGTTATTGTGGAATCACAAAGAATGATACGAAGAGCTTTGTGATTACTTTTTATATCTTACCTATCGTAGATAAATCTCGAGCAAGTCTTAGAGAAGATAGTACTCAATACGATAGAACAAGTAAGATCATAACACGCAAATACAGAGAAAATAGTTGGATCTGGCTTCAAATCCCAATGAAGTCTTTAAGTCGTTAACCTATAAAGGTTTTAGGAAAAACCTAGGTTAAAGGAGAATCGACTCTAGTCGCAACTAGTATCACAGAGAAGGTATGGGGATTAGGTTTCCCGGTTGCTATAGTTCTCCCTTATATAGTCTTCAAATCAGGGTTTGATAACTTTGTGACAAAGCAATTAATATTCACCGTCATATGAAAAACCTGATTTAAGATTCAAACTAAGTTTCCAATGTTAGATGATCTTAGCTTGTTACCTTCATTTAGATATGGGTAACCGTACCTAAACGTGTATATTGAGTTGGCTCAATAACAGTTAACCGAAGTTAGCCATATGAACACTTTCGTGTTAACCATGTTCATCTTAACACTTCTAGATCAAATGATACTCAAATGAATCTAATTGTGGTACTCATAGAGTTGTTCAATTGTTTATATTCTCATAGAAGTATACAAGACACAATTGAAGCAAAATCGGATTTGATTCAAAAAATCAATTCATGAACATTTAGCCATGGTTTGCAAAGATTGCATTCCTTAATATATAAATGTATTTGTTCATTAGTATGAAATCATACTTAATCGATTTTAGAACTTAACCACATAAGTTTGCAAACGGGTATGCAAACTTAAGTTCCGGACTTTGGTCACGTCCGATAGTTTGCAAACGGGTATGCATACTGTCGTTCCAGACCGAACTCAAGTGAATAAGTTTGCAAACGGGTACGCAAACCTAGTTCCCGGACTTTGATAGTTAAAACCGTTCGCATATGGGTATGCATACTTGGTTCCCGGTCCTGAATCATTCTTACAACAGTTTGCATACGGGTATGCATACTGTGCTATATCCAGACAATGATTAATTGTTCTAAACTCCCATTTCAATCATTGAAACATACTTAAAAGACGACAATAGTTGTCCCACACAAACTATTAGCTTATAAGCAATTTTCGAGGGATCAAATGATCAATACGAAATATTACGAGTCTACATCAAATGACTGTCTCACACAAATCATGTAAGATGTTACAAGGCGATTTTCACATGATCATCTTATGACTTTCGTCAAGAATAATGATGAACTTTGTTAAAGAAAAAAGATTTCCAACACATATTTCGTGAAAGATATAAGCGAGTTAAACTCAGCTCAAAATATCAAATGTGTATAATGTAAAGTCTAAATAGATATACGACTTAGTCTCAATAGGAGATATAATAGAATAGACTTCTATGTGATAGATGAGTTCAAGTATCCACATACCTTTTGTTGATGAAGTTCCTCCAAGTTCCCCTTGGTAGATCTTCGTCTTCAATCGATGAACATCGTGAAGTCTAAAGCTCAACTACACATTCTATCCTAATCCGAGACATAGCTATAAGTAGACTAGAAATCAAGACTTATAGTTTTGACAACTAAACTTGACAAACGAGCTTGAGATAGCAACGCCTGCGAGTTCGACCGAGTAGTGCTCTAACAGTTATTACGTGGATTCGTGTGTGCTGGAGGTTAATATATTTTGCTCTTTCGAACCTTAAATGTCGGTGTATGTATTTCACTTTTTCCATCAGTGGAAACTTTTGGTTGAGAAGAATAACTATCCTTGAAAATATTTACCTATTTGCTAATACTTGGAGCATCTATTCCCTTATAGCCCAATCCTCGTGTATCACGATGATTTTTACTTTCTCATAGAATAGTGGTTAATTTATTTGAACTAGTATTGAATTTTTCAAGTCCTCTTCTGATTTTATCAAGAGCAGTAGCTAAATCAGCCTCAAGGTGTTTTTCTCTGTCTTCAAAACTAATTTGTTGAGAGTTAATCCTTGCTTCAGATTCTGCAATTTTCTCTTCCAACAAAAAGTATTTTTGATAAATATTATCACATTCAAGTGACTTCTTATGTAGGTCTTCCTCGGAATCTTTGAGGATCGATTCGTTAGAGCAATACAAAACAAAAAGACCTGTGTAACTTCTTCTCAATTTCTTGTCTCCTCAACAGAGATGGGTCAGAAAAGGAGTCACACAAGGAGTCGTCAACTTTTCAACTAGCTCCAATAACTTAACATACTATGAGATTTCCTCATCAACGTCTCTATCAATATATGAGTCACCTTCATCCAACTGTTCTTATAGGCGTGTTTCTCAATTATCAACAGTTTCTACATCCAGAGGATGTTTAGATATTGATCTAGATGTGACAGTTTTCTCAGGTGTTGGATCCAAACTTTGATCAAAATAAATTGGTTGATTCTGAACTAGTGATACATTTTTTGAGATTTCACTCATGTTTATACAGTCAGATTGCTTCAAACATAGACTTATGAGGTATTAACGTGTTTGCCTGCTCTGATGCCAATTGAAAACGTGGGGGGTACCAAAATACACCACCAACTTTTTCTTAGGCAAACTGTATGGACAAACTCAATACGACTCCAAGAGTTAAACTCAATCAAGGAATAATATCTAAAGTTATATCTTTCTCTCTCTTGCGATTAGAACGTTTATAGAATCAAATCTGTGAACCTAATCACAAAGAGATTACTTGGACGGTACCAAAGACCAATGTCCAAGAATCAATCAAGTCGTATCCAACAAACTAGGTCGGATATACAACCTGTGATGTTTCAATTATAAAGATAAACAATATAATGCAGAAATGGAAATAACACAGACACCAGAAGTTTTGTTAACGAGGAAACCGCAAATGCAGAAAAACCCTGGGACCTAGTCCAGATTGAACACCAAACTGTATAAGCCGCTATATACACTAGCCTACTACCAATTAAATTCAGACTGGAATGTAGTTGAGCCCTAAAAGATATCCCACCGATCAAGATACAGTCGCGCTCCTTACGCCTCTTGAATCCCAACAGGACTCCGCGCAATTGATTCCCTTAGACGACGTCACACCAACTACGAGTTGCTTCAACTCAATTGAAAACTTTAAACCAAATCTATGTCCCACAGATTAAGCCTATATATGATTTTCTTTTACAATCAAATAGTTTGATCAAAGGTGATGGAAATCGATAGCAATAGACAAATGCTAGCTAACCTCAAAATTCGGACTTTTGCAACCCGAAGTGCGGCCTAAATTATTATTCACCTTACAAGTATAAAACTTGTGGAATCATAAAGTTTGAGACGAAGAGAACTTTGATGATTTATATCTATCTTGATTGAGTGAGCAACTCAACAATCGATGAAGATCAAGATACTCGAGTTATCAAAAAAAGATAACTGGACCTGGCTTCACGAATCCCCATGCAGTCTTTGTAGTCGTTAAACCCTAAAAGGGTTAGGAAGAGGACGACTCTAGTTACAACTAGGACACACCAAGTAGTGTCGGTATTCAAAGATCTCGATTGCTTGAAGTTCCCCTTTTATAGATATTCAAAGCATAGGTTGCTTTAGGTTTAAGCTAAGATAGCTTTAGAACCAAGCAATCAATATCCATTGTTAGATGAATCTTTGAATCTGATTTATATAAACAAGATATACAGTCTGGTTAGGTGAAACCGTAACCGAACCGTGTGTAAAGACTATGTTCAAGGTGGTTAGCCGAAACTAGCCGATTTGAACTTAAAAGCTTAATATTCATTTTCATGAACACTTAAGATATTAACCTTGAGTCACAAATATGTGATCAAATAAGTCTAGTGTTTTTAGAGAATTAATCAAATGCTAATTATCTCATAGAAATAATTTAATCCCACTTGAAAATAATCGACATGGTTAGTAGGTTTACAAGGTACAAATACCATTGTCGTTCGTGAGTTGGTTCAGTCACAGTACGTGTACCGGTTTGTAAGCTAACGAGGAAAACATAGTTCCGGAATTAACATAACTATTTAGGTATGCGTACCGGTATGGAAACCTTAAGACTATCACCGGTTCCGGAGTCCACATAACTATTTTGGTTTGCGTAGCGGTTTGGATACACAACCGAGTTCGGGAACAAAGAACTATTTTGGTACGTGTGCCGGTTTGGATACTAACCCGGTTCCGTGACCACAATTTCTAAATGGTTTTCATACGAGTATGCGTACCGATTTGGTTCACGAGTTTAACATATTTTTACATGGTGTGCATAAGAATATGCATAACACAAATCTGCAAGTCGATATATAGCTACTCCACTACGTGTACGAGTACATGTAGAACGGGTTCAGACTTATAACAGTTTTCCCAGTTTGTAAGACTGATAACACCGTCTTGTATCTGAATCTATAGTAGTTCTATATTTCTCCCTAAATCGATTCGAAACATTCCCGAATAACATCAATGACTCATATCACTGTTCCATGCTATTTTCGAATGATAAAACTTGAATGATTTTGATTCCGAACAATAAATTGTCCTTAACCAAAATTCATCAAGTATGAACAAATGTTCATTAAGCTTAGTCATTATATTTCGAGAAGTCTCTTAGTTCCTTACTCGAATTTCTTGTATATGCATAATAGTCTAATTAGTTATGCAACATCATCTCAATGATTAAAAAGTGAATATAACTTGAGAAATAGGTGGTTCAGTCTTCACTTACCTTTTGTTGGTGAAGTTCTCCAAAAGCTTCGGTTGATCTTCGCCTTCAAACGGTAGAAAACAATGATGACTGCCGTGATCCACTGTTTCTCAACTACATTTCTATCCTAGTCCGAGACTTAACTAATTGTAGACTAGCAATCAAAATATAGTTTTGACAACTAAATTTGGCAACAAGCTTGAGATAGCAACACTTGTCGACCGAACAATGCTCTAACAGGTTTTTTTTGTTCTTTCTCAATGAAAAAATAAATGAAGAAAGGTAAATCAATTTATTCAGAAAAATAAATAAAAATTGATCACCCGTATCCCATATATATAATCCACTGATCCACCACCATAACCGTGTTAGATAGAGTTTTATATTAAAAGTAAAAGGTATTTTACTGGACTATTCCGTAATATTCTTTTTTCTTCGTGAAGATTTTGTCTCATTGAGTTTTCCTTTTCAAGGCTTTAATGATGTAACATATGCGTGTCCAGCTTGTTCTAAGTTTACTCATAATTATACTTTTTTCCCTTCGATTAGGTTTTGCCCCTTTAAGTTTTTTCTGACAAGGTTTTAATGAGGCAGTTAGCTTAGGCACGGTAGCCATCAAGAGAAGTGTTATACACATCTAATTATGTTAGGATTATTTAGGCTAAATCTCGTTTATTACCGAAATGCCCTAATATGTAACCCTATAAATAGAGGCGTTAATGTATGTCTATTAACTATTATACACCCTCAATAAGAATTCTCTTTTCCTTTCTCTCTACTTTTCTAATTTCTTTATCTTTTATGACAAAATACACGCCAGATGTTTTTTATTTTCTCGTGCAAGTTTGCAACTGTTAATGCGTTAACCACAAGCACTTTGGGGGCATGACTTTCTTGGCTTTGGCTACATTATAGCCTAGAGCAACTAAATATCTAATACGATCCTTCTCTTGCCTATAATGTAGCATTAATTACCCAAGTCTTAGAGATGTGCAACATGCACTAGCCAAGAGATGGCACACCCCAATACTGGGTCTAAGTTAAAAATAATATTTACGCCACGTTCAAGAGCAGTAAATGTTTAGCTGTCGTGTGGAAGGAAAGTGATTTTTTTTATTTTACCCTGCCTATACTAGTACTTTTGACCGCATGCAAGTGGAGATCAGACCTCCTCATCATTGGGCTTGGGATGATTGGAAGAATTTGGAGATAGACGGGCGCATCTCAATGCTACTTCCAAATTCCAATTGACCCAGGATACATTTGAAACTTGAGGACTTGTCCGGACCTGATGGTGCACGCAAGAGAGAAATTTAGTGGAAAACAGGTGCACGGATTTCCTCTCCGGGTGATAATGTCATCATGTTAGCTACCCGATGGCATTTGCAAAACACCTTGTGCTCTTGTATTCAAATTTAATGGCTTTAGCATACAAAAGCCATGTGGAGTTTATTATGGCTTACAAAGTTTTCTGATATGTCCTCGCAATCAAAACAAATACCTAATAATCAATCAATAACAAAATTACCCTTATCTGTATAGTTAATCCTAGATCTCTTATAATAATAATAATACTAAAGATGCTCAGGATCGTTTAGTCTCTGTTTTATTGATAACAAACAGTACATTTTCAAACTAAGATCTCCAGTCTCCAGAGAAGGAGGAAGACAATAAAATAAAACACTACCCAAACTCTGATTCGTTGAAGATAATTAAGATGAAAACCCCAGATGAAATTCCATAAACCCGACTCACTTCTTCTTCTCCTCCTTCTTCTTTTTCTGCTCATCTTCCTCCTTCTTCTGCTCCTTCTTGATTTCTGTATAGTATTTATCAGCTAGTAAGCCTAACTTATAGCTCAAAGTTGAGGGTTTTGTATCCCTTGATGAAGATCCCTCTGCCACATCTAAAAGCTTTTCAAAATCATTTTCACCTGCATCATCTACCAACAATCGAACTCTCTTGATGCAGCTCTTAATTTCAACAAAAACGCTCGCATCTTATTAACCAATGAAGTTGATGTTTTCTCGTCGTAACCTTGAGAAGATTGTTTGTCTGAACTTTCCTCAGCAGACAGATCGGTTAAAGCTTGCTTCGCAGTTCTTGCCATCTGCAATCAGAAAAGGAGAAACATGCTTGTTATAATGCTTAAACAGAACATGTTAAAAGAAGGAATATTTTATTTTTGGCTTCTCTTAAATATAGCGATGCTTTTATTAACCGTAACCCATTTTATTATAACCTACATAAAAAAACTCTATTTATTAACCATAGCCCATATCATAACCCATAATATATTAACTGAGTTCGTAGAAGACCCCTAACTAGTTAGGCGAGTTAAGTCAAGGGTAACCGATTTAAACATTTAACTACTTTTCCCTTTCTTCTTCTACAACACAAATAAACCCTAAAAAGTTTTTTTTGAAAAATACGAAAATATCACGATTGCACGTCTGGATAAGCTAAAAGAACCATAAAAACGATCACAAGGTCCAGATTATACTTTTATATGCATGGGGTATAAGTTGTCTACCAGTTTGTAATGTATATTGCAAGATTGTGCGTTTTGATAGGCACTGTAATTTTGGGAAAACAATCATGGGAAGAAGTTGCATTAGATTATGATCAATGTTTAATCAAGATATTATGACCCGGATTAAAAAAATTAAATCAAGAAGATCTCTCAGGATAACATCGCAAGGGCAGTGATCAAACACAGTGGTTTGTGTTGCCTAATTTTTCATCTTGAAAATATTAACTCCTAAGAAATCTTTTAAATACTAAGTTATATAGCAACACCAACATAGACAGAGACAAATTCTCTGTTAGTATATATGCATAGATATTTGATTGTCTATGACATCAGACGCAAAGCTCAGTTTGGGAAATATCCATGGCCGAAGGGGTTCTTCCGTTTGACAGGGTCAAGTTAATTTTCATGACATCATAAATCTATCTAAAGATAAATAAGTATTATTGATAATCTGGATGTTGGTGCTTTATATCTCACTTCGAGTCACTTCCCTTTTTACATAACCTGGCAGATGTGTAAATTGTTCATACTCGTCACCGATTTCTTAACTCACTGACAGAGTGACTTTCATACCTAGTTTTTGGGCTATCATTAATAATAGAAACATGTCAAAGTTATAGTCAATATCTATTGACCAAAATCAATGGGCTTTGGTTAACAAAAGTATGGGCTATATTTAAGAAAAGCCTTATTTTTTTCCATAAAACATCACATTATAGAAGCAACAAACCTTGAAGTTGAAATGGTGTTAGTAAGAATGTTTAGAACGCAGAAAACCAAAGACTTCTCTCTCGTATATATGGACGAGAGAGAGGGACGACATCCATCTTAGAGAACCTATGCTTCCGGGTTGTTATCAAGCAGGTAGCACCAGAACCTAGTAGCATAGTAATCATTGGATAGTAATAAAATATATAGACATGTAGACGTAGATAGATAGGGTAATCATGGTGCTGTCAGAGTAATAAAACATACTTACAGTAGATAGTAATTTCCCACATCAAAAGTGTCCCACTGTTAGTATTTTCGGGCAAGTTTATTTGAACAAGCTGTATCGTCAGGTTCAAATACAATAAAGAAGTACTGAGTTGTGTTCTCCTATCAAATACAGTACATGGGATATTGACTCGTCATTTACTTTTGCTGGTGGTACAACTATTAAGTGATAACAGAGTCCAAAGTTGGTTGGTTTGTAGCCGCGGATAAAGTCGGCCCATGTCAGACCATATATGAATCCTAAAGATAGGTACAACACTGCAAGTGAGTAATATATGTAGATCATGCAGGGAGTAATATATGTAGTCGATCATGTATATGTAGAACAGAAATACACAATCCTCTCTTCATTGCACCCTTACATGCAGGGAGTAATATATGTAACTCGACTATATATGACAACAAAAATGTGAATTGCTAATGCAAACACCAAGACTTTAATAAAACGATAAGCCATGTGAGCCCGCTATCAATGAACAATGAACACCAAAAAAATATTCTGCTTCGGCAGAACATCATGAGGGCCGTTCGGCAGTATGTTGCTTCTTGGTCTTCAAGTATATATAAGAAAGTTTCCGATTATAACTTAGAACTCTATTTTAAGGCATATCCAAAACTTATTAAGCATACCGAAAAAGTTCATTAAAAGGTAAAAGAACAAAACTCTTTATCCTTATATATTTTAATTAATACAAAAAATTGTCCTTGCGTTTTTTCTAAAAGAAAATTATCTTTTATTTCATTTTAGATTTTTTTTTTTTTTTGTAAAACCTAAGACCTAGATTCCGTTGACAACTTGTCAGTCGAGCTTAAGCCTTTCTATGATTCCTTCCTATAAAAAAGGCATACGAAAGATTCCCTATTCCGAGGGGATATGAGGCAAAACTTTGGGCGTTTTTCGTATATGAAAAATACTCAGAGGTTCGGCTGACAACATATCAGCCGAACTTTCCTCTGAAACTATCGAACAAAGGTTCTACATATTCGAGCAAAAGATAGATACTCGAAGTTAGTATTGTCTTTCACAGAGTGAAGTTCGCCTAACATTTTTATGCTTAATTATCAGTTGAATTATTCATCCGCACCTTCAGAACAAAGAACAATGAGCAGTTTCGGCTGATGTTCAATTGTCAGCTGAACTTCACTCTGTAACTGCCGTAAAATACTAGTTTTTTGATTTAAACATAATCTGTCAATTAATACAAGAAAGTAAAACATGAGTTTGTGGGAAATACTTTCCATTGTACATATCCTTGCAATGAGAGAAGAGAGAAGTGAGAATATAATTTAAAAAAGAAAGTAAAATAATAAAATAAATAAGTTAATCAAGAATATCTACATAACTTAATTACCCATTAGACACCCCTTATAAACTCACCGTAGATAGGAAAATCAAAATGTATACCCAATAAGTTTTGGATATTCCCTAATCACCTAACATATAACTATATAAGAGAAGCAAAGAACGACGGCTAAGAGTACATAAAGCCCATCAGAATAACAATATGCAATAAGTTACGGCTAAAAGGACATGAAGCCCATGACATTAACAATATACAATAAGTTGCCAAGCACTATCTCTGTGTAAGAAAATACCACGGCCTAGATGACTAAGAATTTAAACAATTACCTATGGATGAGACACACGAAGATATATATAGCTTAAGTTGAGCTAAAACATGATACAACAAAGTTCGGAGAAAGTAATAGTTAGGTAAATCAAATTAACAACCAATAATTTTGCGAAGGGCGGAGCCAGATATTTAACTAAGGGAAAGCAAAATAAAATCTAAGAGGTGCCATGAAGACAAAACGGGCTTGAAATCCTAATATCTTAAAAAGTTTAGACTTTGGGACTAGTTAAGCCAGGTGTGCATGCTTTCAATAAACTTCCGCCTCTAAGTAGTAAGTCTAGGATATTAAGATGAATTTGAATGCATAACATCTAGATCTAGACGATGATGTTCATCAATGAGAAGTTTAGCCGGCCCGCAGAATTTCAGTTTCAAATAATAATACTCCTCATGTCCCTTATATAAAGGCGGAGTTTTGGATTTTAAGTGTCCCATTAGATAGGCGGAGTTTATGATTTTCATTTCAAGATAACTTTTTCCGTATACACCTTTATTTACTATATATGGATATCGTCACAAATTTGTTCATATTTCTTGTCTTGGGACCGAGATAATGGGTACAATATGAAAAGTAGTGAATATTTATGAAGTCGGTTACTGATGGGAAACGGACTCAGACAAAAAAAGCTCTGCGAATGGGGTGAAAAACGAGTTGATCCAGAAATGAAAATCGGTTTCAAAATTTCATTCTTTTCTCTTTAATCTTGTATGTTCTGTTGCATTTGATGTTGTTTTTTCGATTTATTTAACAGTTAATTTGTTTTGAATTTAATGTTGCTCGTATTTTGATCTTAGATTAACTTGTAGAAGGAATCTGAGTTTTTCTTTCAGTACTTTCTATCTTCCTGAAAGTTCTTCAAAATTTCTTTGTTGATTTATTTGCTAATGGGGTGTTAACTTTTTTGGCAGATCTCCTGGTTGATTTTGTGTAATCTTCAGTCGTGAACACTAGTAGTGGTGAAATCTTCATTGATTCTATCTCTCGTTTATCGCAGTAGTGCTTGCTCTCCGATAGTCGTATTGTTCCCTTGCATCATTGTGTTCCAAAAAAAGTCGTTTTTGGTCTCAACATCAAGTTTTTCATCAGTACATTGTATGCTTCTCTGTTCATCAAGATTAATCATGAAAATTAATCATCGTCATCTCTCTCATTTTCCATGGGTTGGTATATTCAAAAAGATGGTCAACAATCAGTTTAATTTCAGTTACCATAATTGGAATTATTTCCCCCCTTGTGATATTCAAAAAATAGTCAAGCCTATAATCCCTCAAATCAAGCATAGCAGTTATCTTGACCAGTATCTTAGGGAACGAAAATATTATGCTTATTCTCAGTCCTTCTATAACCCAATAAGATATCCTACATTTACTCAAAACCCTAAATTTCCCAAGCTCTATATACATCAAAATATTAGGTCTAGGAAAACACATTTCTCACAGAGAACAATCCTAAACAATAATATGGAGGGGTTATCTCAGAGTATGCAAACAGCTAATATTGGTGCGGGTCCTTCAAGAATTATCCGTAGAGCTATCACCTCAGCACAGGTGGTGAAAGATGCAACATATGAATGAATGTATAGTTTACTTGGTAAACTAATCTCTAAAGATGCTCAAAACCATGAAAAGGTTAAAGAGAAAGTTAATATGAGATGGAAGTGTTATCGCCGTTTTGAGATTATCTCTAAGGGAACTAATCTCTTCGTTTTCAGATTCGAGAGAAAGACAGCTTATGATAGTATTGTTACCAATGCTCAATGGTCAATGCTAGGATTTCTTCTGAGTCTTCAAAAATATGACTCTAATCTACTATTAGAAGACTATAAATTTATTAGTCAAGTATGGTGTGTTAAGCTTCGAAATCTTAAGCAGATAATCTTAAATGAAAAACTCCTACAGGATATATGTTTGGATATTGGGAAAAAAGTGACTCCATAAGGGAAAAAAAGAATTCCAAGAGGACATGTTACCAATACTGTATACATCGAAGTTAATCTGAAAGAACCTTTAAGAAGAGGTGGTTGGCTGGAAGCTCCAAATGGCGAAAAAGTCTGGGTAATTTACCACTTTGATATGCAACCATATGAAATATGTACTAAATGCTGGGTAGTAGATCATGTTGAAGAAAACTGTAAGCGTTTACAGCAAGAACACATGGTTGAAGCGATGACTGAGCCAGAACTTGTTGCATATAGTCAAACATAAGAGGGCAGACAATTCCTGGGTGCCTATATCCTAGACACGGGTGTAGTTAGCATTGTAAACTCTGCACTGGGGTCATTTACATGCATATCTAATACTCACACAGAAATATATTTCAATGGAGATGGAGAATCAAGGAAGAACAAGAGAGTTAGAGATGAGGAAAACCAACTGTCTGAAAGAACCCATCAATCTAACAGTACCACACATACCAACCCAATTTACCAGAGTGATGAAACTATGAGCGAGAATGCGGCAGCTGATGAAAATAGATCTATGATGGATCTACATATGGAATATCAACACAATGATGAAGGTTTGAGAGCAATGGATAACGTAGCCTTTCAGAATGGAGGTTTGGTTACATAAAATCATCAGGGGGGAGCTTCCAACTATCAGGTTCTTTCCTTAACCCTAATTTTTTTCCCCAATTTCTGTTTTAGGTCTTTTACTATATCTGATTTTAGGCTTATTTGCATCCAGAAATTTCCTTTTGTTGTTTGATTTGGGTCTTATTTTTGGTGATTCTTCTTGTGTTATAAAGCATCTATTCTTGCTCTGTGTTAGACTAGTATTTGATTTCAATGTGATTATGAAGTTTATTTCCTGGAATGTGCAAGGCTTTGGAAACAAAGACACTTGAAACCATTTAAGGGACTTAGTGAACATTAATGATCCCGATGTAATTTTTTTATCTGAAACCAAGACTTGTTTCAAAAAAATGTCATCTTTTATCAAACCCCTGAAGTACCCAAATTTCTTTGTTATTGATTCCATTGGATTATCTGGTGGTCTTTGTCTTCTGTGGAAAGATGGTCTAAGTCTAGAGATTATTAGTTCCAATTTGAATGTGATAAATTGTTTGTTTCAGTTTGATGGTAGAACTAAAGTTGCCTTTTCTTGTATGTATGGTGCCTTATCTAATGGGAATAGCGCTGCTCAGTGGGATTTTATTATGCAATTTAGGCTATCAACCACTCTTCCTTGGATCCTCTTAGGAGACATGAACTTCATTTTGAACAATAGAGAAAAATCTGGGGGAAATCCCCATTCACAATCTTCTTTGGATTCTTCTAGAGATTTTGTTAATGCATTAGGTGTTCATGATATGAGTTTTTTAGGAAATCTCTTTACCTGGACTAATAGGAGACATGGGCCTGATTTAATTCAAGAGAGGTTAGATAGATTTCTAGGTGATGAATCTTGGTTTAATCTTTTCCCAGATTCTCATGTCTATCATCTTGCTCCCATAGCTAGTGACCACAGTCCAATTGTCCTCACTAGTTCAAAAAGCTCAAGTTCTATTAAGAAACCTAATAGATTTAACAAATGTTGGCTTATAGATTCATCTTGTAAAAGTGTTGTTTCTGATAATTGGAAATCTCTAAATAATGGTTTTGCTGCCTTTAGACATATAAGTTCTCTTAAACAAGTGAGGTTTGCTGTTAGAGACTGGAATCTTAATAGTTTTGGGAACATCCAATATAACCTAAAGGATATTAAAGGCCAAATAGAAACATTGTATTCTCAAGGGATAGTTGATACTAGTAACCCAAGATTAGTAGACCTTAATAAACAACTGAATTATTGGCAACAAGTTGAACATGATTACTGGAATCAAATAGGTAAAGATGACTTAATCAAATTTGATGATAGAAATACAAATTATTTTCATTCTAGAGCCAATTTTAGAAGGAAAAAAACTAATATTGAGTCTCTTAGAGATAATTCTGGGATTTGGATAACTAATAAAAATGATATAGCTTCCAATCTAATAAATCATTTTTCTTCTATTAGTAGAACTAGTAATCCTAGTCATAACAACAGTATCTTTGATTGTGTGAGTAACTGTGTTACTGAGGATGATAATGCTTGTCTCATGAGACTTCCTACTAGTGAGGAAATTAAAAAGGTGGTTTTTGATATGAAACCCTGGACTTCTCCAGGTCCTGATGGATTTCCACCAGGATTCTATCAAAATATGTGGGACATTGTAGGTGGAGATATAGTGAACATGGTCACTGGTTTCTTTCAAGGTAAATATCTCCTTAAAGAAAATAATCTTTATCTCTTTGATCCCTAAGGTTGATTGTCCTAATACTGCTAGTGAGTTCAGACCTATTAGTTTGTGTTATACTTCCTATAAAATAATTTATAAATTATTAGAAAATAGGATGAAACCTTTGCTAGATAGGATTATTACTCCTTACCAAGCTGCCTTTGTTCAACGAAGACTTATGACTGATAACATCATTATTGCACATGAATTGGTTGATACTATGAAAAAACACAAATCCAAAAAAGGTTTAATGGCTTTGAAACTTGATATGTCAAAAGCATTTGATAGGATTTGATAGGATAGAATGGAAATTCTTATATGATTGTCTTAAAACCTTAGGATTCTGTGATGATTGGTGTCATTTAATTAACCAATGTGTCTCTACTGTTTCCTCTTCAGTCTTGCTTAATGGTATCCCAGGTGAGAAATTTTGGCCTACCAAAGGCCTGAGACAGGGAGATCCCCTGTCTCTATACCTCTTTATATTGTGTATGGATGTTCTTTCAAAAAATCTATTGGATGCTGAAGCTAAAAATCATATCAAAGGTATAAAAGTGACTCCTTCTGCTCCTGCAATTACTCACCTCTTTTTTGCAGATGACTGTCTAATTTTTATGAAAGCCAATGCCAAGGAGGTAAGATATTTGAACAATATTCTAGATAATTTTAGTAAGGCCTCTGGCCAAGCTATTAATTTTGACAAATCTTCTATGGCTTTTAGTAAAAAAACAGACAGTCATGAGAAGCAGGCTATTACCCAGATCCTAAACATTAAGAATATGGCTCTGCAAGATAAGTATTTAGGAGTTCCACTTCTGTTGCAACAAGATAAGAGTCAATCCTTCTCAGGTATGTTATCTAAGTTTGATGGTAGATTATCCATGTGGAAATCTAAACATTTTAACCAACCAGGTAGAACTGTGCTTTCCCAAACTGTTTTAGGATCCATAGCCACTCATCAAATGGCAGTGTTTCCAATGCCTAAAAAAATCACTGATAAGATAGATAGTATTCAAAGAATATTTTTTTTAATAAAGACAATAATGGCAGAAAATGGTTTCCAAAATCCTGGGATGTTGTAGCTAGTCCTAAATATCTAGGAGGGTGGAACATTAGGAAAACAGCCGAATTTAACAGAGCTCTTCTTACTAAGCTTTCCTGGAGATTAGTCAATGAAAAAGATGTCTTGTGGGTTAAAATTATGGCTCATAAATACTTTCCTGACTTTAATCCCCTGTCTGATTCTATGAGTACTAATGGCTCTTGGATTTGGAAAGGAATCTGTGAGGGTTTAGAAATAGTTAATAAAACATTCCTGTTGGGAAGTAGCTGATGGCAAGAATATCAATATTTGGAAGGATGTGTGGGTTCCTAGTTTAGCAAAGCATGTTCCTACTGATAGGTCTTCTAGTCTAATTTCTAAAGTTTCTCAACTTATAGATATAGACACTAGGAATTGGGACATTAGTATGTTAAGGGCCTTGTTCACTAATGATATTGTGGATCAGATTTTGAAGATTAAAATACCCATGCAAGGTAGAGATCAAATCAGATGGTTAGGCACAAGAAACGGTAGATTTACTGTGAAATCTTCTTATAATATTTTATTGCATGAATCTCAATATATTCATAATATTCAAAATTTAGGTGTCCCACCTTTTCCTTGGAAGAAACTATGGAAGGTTCAGCTGCCTCCTAAAGTTCTTCACTTTATTTGGAGAATCTTGCACAATTGTGTTGCAACTCGAGACAAACTTCATAAAGTAGTTGATAACATTGACCCTCTCTGTCCCCTATGTAAGTCTAATGATGAAACTTGTCAGCATTTGTTATTGGATTGTCCTATATCTCAAAGGTTATGGTTTGCTCTTGATCACTCTTTAGTAGGTTTAAGTGCAAATATTAACCTTACTGCTTGGCTAGCTGACTTATTCAATGCTAATAATTTTTGGGACAATACAATGCAGGTAAAAATCAGGTATTTTTGCTGTGTACTATGGTGGATTTGGAAACATAGATGTGCAATTGTCTTTGACAAAATGCAGTTTAATCCAACCAGTTTCATTTATACGGTTAAAGATTTTATTAATGATTGTGAAAATGCTATTATACCGGTAACAAGGACTGTTGTAGAACAAGAACCTGTCAAGTGGCAACCACCAGAAGAGTCTTTTTTAAAACTAAACTTTGATGCCTCTTTCATTTCTGTTGAACAACCTATGGGTTTTTGTCTAATCATTCGTGATGCTACAGGTGCCTTCATTGAAGCCAAAGGAGGGATCAGCAAAGCCATAGATGAAGAGCAGGCGGATGCCGTTGCAGCGCTAGAGGCACTGAAATGGGCTAAAGGAAAGGACATTCAATATCTGGTGCTTGAAGGAGACTGTCTTAATGTAGTAAATGCTATTAATGGTGTTATTGGCTCAATAAATTGGACCACAAATAGTGTGGTTCAAGATTGCATTTCTATTCTCAGAACTTGTTCTAGTTGGTCTTGTTGCTATGTTAAAAGAGAAGCTAATCAAGTAGCTTATTCTCTAGCAAAAAAGTCAAGAACAAACAATATTTCTTTATGTTATGATTATCCACCAGAATTCTTACTAGAAATCTGGAAAAGGATACAGTCATGTAAGGTTTTTAATCTTAATGAATTACAGTTTCCAATCAAAAAAAAGAATATTTATGAAGTCTATAATTTTTCTTATTCTAAGAGATTTTAAAAATTCCGCCCATATACATGGGACGAAGGGAGTATATCTAATTCGTATTTTCTTTCCGCGGTAGAAACAAGCCAAAGCTAAAACAAAAGTGTGTTCATATGTGGCCTCTTTTGTGGGTTAAGGCTTCAAGTAGACACGATGCTACCAAAAGCACCGTATAACCAGATAACAATGTGGCGTTAATTATCCAAAAGATTATTAATAAACATTTGATATGAACACCATGCGATCCAACAAGTAGATTGACAAACAAACATGGCATCAATACACGGGTGAATCTATCAAGCTGATCGGTCTTTGATACGTCAAAGAAATAAGAACAATCACGACCAAATTTTAATTAAAATAATACCAAATAAAATAGTACTTATTACAAATAAACACACCCCAATAATTTTGATACCAATAGCGTCATTTTCACATATATCTGTTCGATTTTTCTCCAATATCTTTTAAAGAAACCAAGGTATTTATGTGGGCAATCGGTTCGATCGAGGCAAAATAATTTGTCAATGCTTTATCATCATCCGAAATCTTTTTGAAGGTTGCTGTCTTCGTGTCGTAAGAATAAATCACAGAGGTATCATTATTTGTGAATATGATTTTTTTGTTCTTCGTAAGTAAAATAGGTTTAAACCTTCGAGAACCTATTACGCCTTTATAATCTATATCAAAATTCATACACCAAGTCTCCCTCAAGTTACGACTTCCTCTGAATGACCATATTTCCATACGTGATTTATTCGTGTATACACACAAATATCCTCCCAATACTACAAGTCCACTGGCGCGATCGTCGTTTATACAAACAGGGACAGAGAGCAATTGAAACTCCTCATCGGCCAAATTAAAGGCCACAATGTTGTATTCAGCAGTCCAATAAATAGCTTCATTTGCGTAAGTACCCACCGTGGTTGTTCTCAGTTGGAAAGGACAAGAAGTTGTACTTGTAACTTTCGCTCTCCACCCAAAATCACTACCGAGTGTGTATACTTCAACAATTCGTTGGTGGATATCATGACGGTAAAGAATTCTAACAACCTTGTACTCGTTGGTTGACCTAACATATCCAAATCCACATGCTACGGGAGTAAGCAGCTTACTGCGATCATCTCGATCCTTCACAGTTGATTCCGGAAGATAAACGTACTCTTTGGTAAGGGGGTTGCAAATGAAGATGGAATCTATAACAGAATGATGGCGTACACATATGCAAATCAAGCCATTGCAGGAGACAACTAGGCCCGGACATAAAATATAATCATCGTGCATACGAGGATGACAGATCCTCTTCAAATTTTGCTTGTAAGAGTATTTCTTATTAATGCTAGTACTAATCCTATCGCTTATCTGTCCTCCGTAGAAAAGTAAAGTTGTGCCACGATCATCTTTAAGGCGACATGCCCAAATGAGACTTGGCTCCACCTTAGCAAGCATATTATCCTTATCGCCTTTACTCTCATGGAGATGTGTAAGCTGGTGAGTGTGATGCATATTATAAAACTGAGTTTCGCTACAGATGAGAGTTTTCCACCTTTTACACACTAATTTGCACTCTAAAACGGACTCAGCTGGAACCCGTAGAAGAAGATGTACCAAAATATCTGAAGGAAGACACTCCATTGATCCTTGCAATAATAATAAACTGAAGAAAGATTCAGACAAATAAGTTCAGCTGTAGAGTTCCTAACATGACCATATCAAGTGCTGGTGTCAAAAGAAAATCTTATACGGAGGTCTAATAAGACACAACCCTATGCTGTTTCACATGTGTCAATTAAAATTATTTTATTTTATTTCGTTTTCACTAACGACGGCTACACAATTTGTTTTGTACGGTCTGATAATAGAGGATAGCTAGCCAATTTAAAATTTGTCAATGTCTCATATGTTAACCGTATCAGGAATTTGGATTTTCTTATAAGGTGATAAAAAAAAGAGGTTCCGTTACGCAAATCTCAGTATTGTTTGTGATGCATCTTTGATGACAGCAGTTCTAAATGCGTCCGTACATTTTTGATAAGCATTGAAATCCTGGCCCAGATTAATGTTTTTCCAAATTAAACTCCATATTAACTAAAGTCCGGTGACCATGGCATGGAGTACTATAATATAACCACACGGCACTTGCGCATCTCAAGATGTACATCATAGTTTGCGGATGATGTACCACAATTTACCACTTTCCTGGAGCCTTCCATCTATCTCGTTCAAAGTCCGCAAAGAAAAAAACTTATATCGGAACAAGCTTTTTCTTGATTCTTGTTTCTACACTTTTATTTCGTTCCTCTTCTTCATTCTTCTCTTTGCGCGTTTCTTACTTTTGATACTGTAATATGATGAGTGTCACAGAGAGTACTGCGATGACTCAAACACCAATACCATTGATAAGCATATCACCAGTACTATCAAAGAAGATGAGTAAAATAAATTCACTGGATGCCGCAGCAGCAGCACCACCAATACCATGACCATGATGGCCCTTGAGGTAATGAAGAAAGCAAGAAACAGCCTCCCAATGTTATATATTAAGAGATATATAGCTTAAGTTGAGCTAAAACATGAACTGAATGACAAAGTTCAACAGTGATTAATAGTTAAGTAAATCAAACAAACAATAATTATATGGTATTCAGATGGATTCGAATACATAATAAGCACATAATCAAGAACTAGACGATAGTGTTCGTCTGTAGGAAAGTTAGCCAGCTTCGCTCCTAAAGTCTCGTCTCATATAATAATGTATATTTTTTCCAAGATAAAAACACGTCGTCGAGTCCTCTAAAAAAACTAAACCCCAAGAAAATAATTGAGGATTGCCAAACACATAATTGAGGATTGCCAAACACAGTTAAAATACGTATCGAATTAAACTATAGCAAAATTTTAACGTGAAGCCCTTTTGTGGATATGACGTTAAATATCCAGAGTAAGAATTTAATGTAAAATACCATGTGCATCCAACAAGTAGATTGATAAAAAACATGGCATGAACACGGAGATGGACAAAAAAAAAAACATGGCATCAACAAGTTATAAAGCAACACTATCTCTATGTGGGAAAATACCATGACAAAGATGAACCATGAGGTAACAAAGTATTCAAACAACAGCCTCCCGATGAGATATGTGAAGACATATAAATTAAGTTGAGCTAAAACATGAACTGAATGACAAAATTCACGACGAGTAATAGTTAAGTAAATCAAACAATCAATAAATCTATGGCATTGAAATGGACTCGAATGCATAATAGCACATCATCAAGAGCTAGACGATGATGTTCGTCTATGGGAAAGTTAGCCAGCTTCGTTCTTAAAATCAGTCTCAGAAAATATATCTAATGTGTATTTTTTTAGTCATAAAAAACGTCGTTGAGTCTGAATCCCAAGAAAATACTCGAGGATTCCTAAACACAACTAGAATGCGGATAGAATTAAACTAAAGCAAAATTTGTTCACATGAGGCCTTTTTAGTGGCAAAGGCTTAGAGCTGTAGTATGTATTAGACATTATGCTACCAAAAGAACTATATATTGAACAGATAACGATATGGCGTTAAATATCCAAATTATTAATTTGATGTTAAACAACATGTGCATCCAACAAGTAGTTTGACAAAAGACATGGCATCAATACACTGATGATCCTATTAATTAAGTTGAACGGTCTTTAATACTTAAAGAAACAAGAACAATCACAACCAAGTTTTAATTAATAATACCAACTTAAACAGTACCTGTATTGCAAATAAAATACACCCCAATTTAAATACTAGGTTTCATAAATAGCGGATGAGAGAGTAGCATCATATTTCCACTGAATCTGTCACGGCTTGAGTGTGAAACTTGTTAGCATCATAATAGTCGTCCATGAAGAGACCAATAGCATCATTTTTTTTTTTCGAAGCATGTATCTGTTTGATTTTTCTCCAATATCTTTTAACGAGACCAAGGTATTCATGTGAGCCATTGGTTTGATAGAGGTAGACTTACCTGTTGCTGCTCTATCGTCATCCGAAATCCTTTTTAAGGTTGCTGTCTTCGTGTCGTAAGAATAAAGTGCATAGTGACAATATGTGAGTATGATTTCTTTGTTCTTCGTAAGTAAAACAGGTTCAAAACCCATATACCAACATTTACCTATTACGCCTTCGTACTTTATATCAAAATCCATACACCAATTTTCCTTCAAGTCATTATTACTTTTCTTCAAGGACCATATTTGCATAAGAAATGCATCCTTGTAAAAACACAAATGTCCTCCCAATACTACAAGTCCACATCTACCATAATGGGTGTCCATACAAGGAGGGACAGAGAGCAACCGAAACTCCTCATCAGCCAAATTGAAGGCCACAACTTTGTTGTTTTTATCAGTCCAATAAATAGCTTCATTTGCACAAGTACCCCCTACGCCTGTAGTTAATTGGAAACAAGTTGCACCTTTCGCTCTCCACCTACAACCACTACCGAGTGTGTATACTTCAACCAAGCGTAAGCAGGTATGACGAGGGTAAAGAATTCTAACGACCTTGTACTCATTGGTTGACCTAGCATATCCAAATCCACATGCTACGAGACCAAGCAACTTCGACTCTCCTTGTATACGGTCAGGACCAGGCATATCGGTCAAATCAGGAAGATAAACGTATTCTTTGGTAAGGGGGTTACAAATGTAGATGGGATCTATAACTAAATGATGGAATACACATATGCAAATCAAACCATTGCAGGAGCCAACTAGGTGCGTACATAAAATATAATCGTGAATACGAGGATGAATGAACCTCTTCATATTTTGCTTGTAAGATGTAAAGCCCCTAATCCTAAATAGGTGTTAGCAAGTGGCTACTCTAAGTTCTGGGCGTGTACATCCAACCTTTTAAATTAGTGGAGAGCACAAAATCAGGAAAATCAAAGCTAATTATGGAAATAAGTTTGACTGGGAAAGATATATTACGTATATGTTGCACTTAGGGTTTGGAGTTTTCTCTTCTAAACTTAAAATGAAAACAGCCGCCTAAACTTACATCTTGGGATCCCTAGCTACCGTGATAGAGAGTTTGAAGAAGAAAGGAATCGATATAGAGACAAAGAATGAAACATTTTTGAAGAATTTATACATAGCCGCGAAACAGGTAGGTTCTCTAACTCTTATACTCTTGAATTAATAGTTTGGTTTAATAAATCTAAAACAGTATTAGGGAAGGGTTGGAAAAAAATAGGGATTTAAAATTGTTTTTGTGAAATCTCTCCAAAATAACGTCATGGAGGAAGGAGCCGTAGGAAGACAAAGGGGGTCTATTAAACCCCAACTAGATTAATGTGAACCAAATTAATTTAACTTACATGCTTGGTTTGATAGTGGAGATTTACATCTGCTAGATGTTAGTCATTTGAGTGATGCTTCCGTGCAGATTTTGTGTTTGATGAACAGTAACTTAGCATATTCATATATTAAGTTCAAACCATAATTAATTCATCCTTCCCTTGACTGTGTCATGGGATGTACCAGATTTCCTTAGAGGTGGATTAGGATTTAGCATCTCTAGCTATTACGAACCCGCGGGTGCTAGTTTTACTGGTGGGATGGGTTTTGAAACATTTTGGCGCTTGTATGATAAGATATTAAGAATCAAAGTGGATTATGTTGTTTTTAGTACCCATTTACTATCTGTTGCTGGACGTTGTTTTGTGTAGTATAGCCTGGGATCTCTGTTTTGCGAGTATAGTAGACCCTATTGTGAATTGGGAACTTTTAGTTGTGTTGCATTACATGCTTAATTTTAATGGGTCCGATTAAGGCAGATGTGTTTTGGACAACTAAGATTCACACACCTTTCTGTGTGTATGAGACGTTTTATGTCAATTTTGTAGATAACACTATTCTAAAGAAATGAATGTGAATTTGTTTGGGCGTTTGTTGTCTGCCCATGCTTAGGGTTGTCAAATAGTCTGGCATTTAAATAACTATGCGAGAGGGAATAGTTGTTTCTGTTTTTTGAACCGTTGCCCGTAGTTGGCTCGACTTCCATGGATTTTTAGGCGATGACCGAGGGGTCGCCTAAAGGATATGGCTCTGTTATCTTGTATTGGGATCGACAACATTTAGTTTCTCCGGCGCACGGTAGGAGAATTATTTGGACTACTCAAGGGCTGAAACGAGGCGTCTTACGGTTAGAATAAAGAACTAGAGAGGGGCAGTCGGTATTTAGAAAAACGTATCTTGGGATGGTTAATTTTAAAGCGACATGTTTTCACTATTTAAATATAACCTATTTTTGGTCAATACCGAGTCAATTCCCCGTTTGTCCATTTTACTTCGACGGTTGTGGTTTTGATTAGAAAACTCAGAAAAATGTTCTCCTCACAAATGTTTCACTTTTCATAATTTTTATGAACTATTGAGATTTGTTATATCATCTATAAAGACTATAAGGTGCGAGAGCCTACTTTTAGTTGGGGTCTGACCCAACTTACTATTTTTTTTTTCAGGAGACCGTGACTGTGGAGCAACCTAGCTTGTAGATTGCATTTCTGTTCCGAAAAGCTACTTCGTTATTATTTAAGGTGCTTAGCTAATGTTTTATTGAATTCTTTTAAAGACCAGACTTTGTTTCTTTTAAATAAATTCTTCGCATTTATTTTGGAGGCCGACCTGCGAGTCGAGGATTTTTTTTATTTCTAAAAAGATTCATTTTAATTTATAATTTTCCTTATCAACTTTATTTAAATAAATTAATTCATTTATGGATTATTGTTAATGTGCTCCGTACAATAGCCCGATCTCCATTTGTTGGTATGACGGTTTGAGTGTGTAAAATGGTCCATGAGTATACCACACTTGGAATTTTAGGGCGGCCGACCTAAAATTCGAAGTGGGGTGTTACATAAGAGTATTTCTTCTTCTTTTTTTCTTTCTTTTTTGATAAACAAGGAACCTTTTTCATTAATGGGATTTCAAGGTTACAATGAGTTTAAGATCGAAAATAAGAGAATACAAAGTAACAAGAACATACCGTAAGAGTACAATACCGAGAAATCCAACAAGAGAAATAGAAGGATTACCGGAGTAAGACAAATACAAGTATGAATAAGATCCGATTAAATCGGAAGAATGATGGTTTTTATCGGAATTAAATTCCAACCATTTAGTTTGTTTTTCTTCTTTAGAAAAAGATGCTTCCAAAGTAAGAGTGATTTGCTCAAATCTCTTATAGCTAGTGATGAAGCTTATGTCGTCAAAAAGACCACCTATGGAGATTCCGTCGCCGGATAAGTTGATGATGAAGATTTCATCGTCGGAGAGCATGGAGAGCATCACTATTGATCTTAAAATCGAACCCAATAACCAAGAATCGTCATTAAAGCGAAGATAAACCTCAAAAGAGTAGATAGAACCACCAAAATGGTGTAGATAAGTAGAAAACATAACAAAAACCAAACTAATCTACTAACTAACCTAGAAAGCAAGGAAAAATGAAGAAATCTGCAGAGAATTGTTGTTTTTGATGGTTTTGTTGAAGAAGGAGAATGAGTGAGAGAGGAGAGGAGAGAGAGAAATGTTTTTTTTTTAATGATATAAGAGTATTTCTTATCACTGCTAGTGCTAATCCTATCACTTAATTGTCCTCCATAGAAAAGTAAAGTTCTGCAAGAACCATCTAAAAGGCGACATGCCGCAATTAGACTTGGCTCCATCCTAGCAGCCATATCCTCCTTATCGCCTATACTCTCATGGAGATGGGTAAGCTGGTGAGTCCGATGCATATTATTAAATTGAGTTTCTCTGCGGATGAGAGTTTTCCGCCTTTTACACACTAATTTGCACTCTAAAACGGACTCAACTGGAACCCGTAGAATAAGATGTACCAAAATATCCGAAGGAAGAGACTCCATTGATCCTTGCAATAATAATAAACAGAAAAAAGATTCAGATAAATAAGTTCGGCTGTAGAGTTCCCAACATGACCATATCAAGTGCTATACGGAGGTCTAATAAGACACAACCCTATGCTGTTTCGCATGTGTCAATTAAAATTTGTTTTTTCCGTTTTTATTCCCAAAAGTCATCTCTGGTGCTAATTTTACTTTTTTTTGTTCTTTTTACGCACACTATCGCCATGACACAATTTGTACGATCTGATAATAGAGAATAGTTAACCAATTCTTTTGCAAGCAATTGAAAAGAAGAGCAGAGTGAAACACGAAAACAACATACCCGACATATGCTTCTCCTTGTAATTCTTTTGCGGTTTTGACAAACTATGTTATACTTCTCGTGATCCACAATTATCAACAAAGCTATCAAGCGACGGCCTTGTCTCTTGTATTTTTA
This sequence comes from Papaver atlanticum, assembly GCA_023531105.1. NCBI lineage: Eukaryota > Viridiplantae > Streptophyta > Magnoliopsida > Ranunculales > Papaveraceae > Papaver > Papaver atlanticum. Next base: position 4,254,821 of record JAJJMB010017752.1, on the reverse strand, counting down.
TATGTCGACTGCCTAATCAAGTTTCACCCTAAACAAAGTTTGGGGAGGTTTAGAATCTGTATCAACGGGTCTCTATGGTGATTTAATTAAAAAATGAAAGTTGTAGTTAACCATGGGAATAAATGGCAATTAATAAAGAAAAATTAAAAGAATTATTTTTTGAAAAAAGAAAGAATTTATAATAATCGTGGTGCATTTTCTTTTGCGTGTCTTTTGCGTGCAGCTTCAAAATCCTAACATGTTGTCAGAACAAATTGGTTCTTAAGCGGGACCTGTTCAGGGCAGACCTGGTGAGATGGGTTTGCCGGAGTGAGTCCATACCTATTCAGTATCAAGAAAATAGTCAAAAACAATTCGAACCTCTTGAAATTGTAAATGTGTCATATGTTAACCGTATTAAAATTGTAAATGTGTCCTATGTTAACCGTATTAGCTCGGTTGGTCAGGAATTTGGATTTTCTTAAGGTGATAAAAAGAGGTCCCGTTACGCAAATCTATTGTTGGTGATGCATCTTTGAGGACAGTTCTAAATGCGTCCGCACATTTTTGATAAGCATTGAAATCCTGGCCCAGCTTAATATCTTTTCCAAATTAAACTCTATATTAACTAAAGTCCGGTCACCATGGCATGGAGTATAATATAACCACACGGCACTAGCGCATCTCAACATACCTCAAGATGTACACCACAGTTTGCGGATTATGCACCACAATTACCACTTTCCTGGAGCCTTCCATCTATCTCGTTCAAAGTCCGCAAAAAAGATTTATATCGAAACAAGTTTTTTCTTGATTCTTGTTTCTACATTTTATTTCGTTCCTCTTCTTCCTTCTTTTCTTTGTGCGTTTCTTACTGTTGATACTGTAAAATGATGAGTGTCACAGAGAGTACTGCTATGACTCAAACTCCAATACCATTGTTAAGCATATCACCAGTACTATCAAAGAAGATGAGTAAAATAAATTCACTGGATGCCGCAGCAGAAGCAACACCAATGTTGGTTCGACGTAAAAGCGGTGATATCAATCATATAGCTACACTTTCTAGTAGTGTATTGCCTGCATTTGGAACCATTATTAATGATAGTCATCTTCAACTCCAAAGATTCATTATCGCTCCCTTTGATCGTCGATACAGGCAAGTTCTTAATCTTCTTTGAAAATGTCAATTCTTGCTAATTATTTTGGTAGAATCGTTTCAAATTTGTGCATGTCGCATTATTATTTTGACACTGGATCTTTGAATATGTCAAATTCTTGTAGTAGATTCAAAGCCATGGAAAATTAAAAACCCTAAACCCTAGAAGTCAAAAAGTCGGTGAAGCGTTTTAGTGTTAATTTCTTGTGAAATGTGTTGTTAATTATGTTTAGGGGTTAGGGATTAGGGGAGAAGGTCAAAAAACGTGTTATTTGATCCCAAGAAGATGACCAAAACGGGATATTTGGTGCACCTACTCTGGAAGTGGGTGTACAGTATGACTCTGTTTCCGCTAGCCAAGTGTACTTCCAGTTGCAAGATTAGTACACGCAATTGTGAACAGGGTGTACATTACCTCAATATGGTATCTGTTCAGTTCAAATGCTACTGATTACAAGACGCTGGATTTAGTTATTCATAATTCAGGATTTGTTATTGTCATTTGATTATGGGAAGTTGGTAAAATGTAGGTGGTGGCAAACTTTTCTTGTGGTTCTAGTCATATACTCGGCGTGGGCATCTCCATTCGAGCTGGCATTCAGCCATATAGCAACAGGGTCTCTTTGGCCCGTTGATTTGGTGGTTGATGGTTTCTTTGCCATTGACATTGTACTTACTTTTTTTGTAGCCTACTTGGATAAACATACTTATCTACTCGTTGATGATCGCAAAAGGATTGCTCTAAGGTAATCTACTTTTTTTTGTCTCTTTTCTCGTTGATATTGCTCTAGAAATAAGTATGAGTTATCAAGTTACTGAATTTGGTACTGAGTAGTGCAGGACTGTACTTTACTTGTGTAAGACTGGACAGCTAGCTTGAACTTCATAGTGAAACAATCATAATTCCCTTGGTATAATCTGAACAGTGGAAGAATAGAATTGGTCTTAACTCTTAATTTATGCTGAAATTTCTAAGTGTAGTTCTTCTTTTGAATTTTGTTGAAACAGGTACATTGTCAGGTTAGGGTTTATAATGGATGTGGCGTCAACTTTGCCCTTTCAACACATATACAGACTCTTCAGTGGTCGTACAAACAGTACTGCTGTTTTCGGTTTCCTCAATCTCCTTCGTTTGTGGCGGCTACGCCGTGCTAGCAAGCTTTTCTCAAGGTCTGAATAATGTTTCTGTTAAGACTAACTAATACAGTATACAAGCTTCAAACCAACCATGACAAAGTAGTGGCACAAAGCTTCTTCCTCTAATTGACTTTCTCTGTTTCTTTCTAATCATGCATCAGGATGGAGAAAGACACGCGTTTCAGCTACCATTGGATAAGGATAGTTAAACTCATTTGTGTAAGCTTTTCTGTAGCAAAATAGGATTACAGATGCTTCACTAGAATTTAAGTGCAGAAGCAGAATATACACTATCAGTTTACCTAAGCTGGAACTAGGAATATACTCATCTATGGTTTGTTTGCAGGTGACCCTATTTGTAGTACACTCAGTAGGTTGTTTACAGCTGGATGGCTATACATTACCATGATAAATACAAAACTTGGCTTGGTGCTCAAATAGGGAATTCCGAGGACATAAGTATTTGGAAACGCTATACTTATTCTTTGTACTGGACTATTACCACTCTTACAACAGTTGGTTATGGAGATCTGCATGCGGTGAACACTATGGAAAAGATTGCCAACACATTTTTTATGTTTTTTAACATCGGTCTTACTGCTTACCTTATTGGTAATATGACCAATCTCATTGTTCGCCGTGCCATTGGAACTTTTGCCATGGTAAGATTTAAGTTTCCTTCTCCTTAGATCATTCTAATTGTGTAACATGAGCCATCTGAGCCACGCTCCTGTGCACCTTTATAATACTCTCATGAAGTCCATGTATGTCTACTTCTTACACTTTTCTTACAATTTTCCTTCTATATGAACTAATCCAACAGCTAAATATCCTTGAGATTGTTTTACTGCAGTTTAGTTCTGTACAGTATCCTTACTAGGTTGTTCGAATGTTCAAAGATCTACTTTCCTCCAATGTCCCTATGAAGAAATACAACTAGACACACACAACCTAAGTTTCAGCACTCTACTGCATAGAAATATTGTTACACAATATTTATTTCATGAGTTCCATGCTCTTCTGATAATAGAGCTCAATGTACTATACAAACTACAAAACAAAAATCAAGCAAAAGATATGTTAGTAATGTTCTTTCTTATGAGCTGCTTTAACCTAACAAACTGCTTAACAGAGAGATGAAGAGCATCACATAGAAAGATTTGCTAGCACGAACAGACTTCCAGAGACCTTACAAGAGCAAATGCTAGCGCACATTCACCATAAATATGAGATGCTGGAGTGGCAGCAAGGTGAAGAGTTACAAAATCTGCCTAAAGCATTAAGATCCAGTATAGGTCAACATCTTTTCAAGAAAACTCTTCAGAAAGCCTACTTTTTCAAAGAAGTTTCTGATAGCCTTATTGTTCACTTGGTAAGCAATTCTATATGATTACTCTGTCATCATTTTGTTGCAACTTTACTACAGCAGTGTCAGAACTAAATCTTTTCAATGCAGATTACTGAAGTAAAAGCAGAATATTTCCCACCAAAAGTTGATATCATTTTACAAAATGAGATGCCAAAAGACTTCTATATCATTGTTTATGGACAAGTGGTAATATATACTATCTCCCTCTTAGAAACCTAAAACATGGCAAACTTTCCCTGAGTGCCGACTCTAACTAATGTCTCTTAATGTGCAGGAATTGTTAATTTACAAGGATGGAACAGAACAGGTAAGCTTTAGCATTGTCTGATAGTTTTTCGCCCATAAAAGTATACATATACCTATTACTAGATGCATGCGATTGTTTCAAATATCTTATATTAGTTATAGAAATAAAGGTTTTAAATGTTAAATTGGTGTAACCAACCTTGCACAACAATCTTTCATAGAGTAACTACAGGAGACTCGTCTTTGTGAAGTTGTTATATACTTCCGTCACAAATATTAAATCTTAACAAGGGACCTGCAAATGGGAGAGTATCCACAAGGAAAGAAAACCAATAACAGCATTTAGACTGACATACTATTGAGATAGTCTTACCATTATAATGCGATAAGCTTTCACCACCAAGTTACATGAAGAATCAGAGTCACAGGGAATAGAATTTGATTCAAAGCTTAAACCTTCCATTGCGAAAAGACCACAACCTTAAGAGACCTTAGTTAAGTAAAAACTATACAATAGTACTACCTCCTTCCTCTTCTGAGTGCAAAACATAGTAAAATATGGAAGATTACGTCTGAACCGCTTATTAGTGGCTGCAGTCTATTTCATTCCGCTACAACAGAGTTCTGGAACAAAGGATGGAAAAAAATGATGAGTCATTTAATGATAGGTCTCAACAAGTAAGCTAAAGTTGTGTGATATATAGAAACATATGCAAAGATCTATACTTAGAACAGCATAAGTGATACATATGTATCTTCCTCTCTCCGAAAACTAGTGATCCTCAAGACGGATTGAGGATATAATTGTAATTTAAGGAAGGAATACTGATTTTTAGGCAGTATTCTTAGATAAGGAAATATTCCTAAACAAGGTAATATTCTTAGATAAAGAAATATACCTAGAAAAGGAATATTTCCTAGACAAGGTAATATTTCTAGATAAGGAAATATAAACTTAGAAAATGATTTATTCCTAGATAAGGAAATAGATTCCTAGAAGGTTTGGGGAAACCGTTAAATCTATAAATAGAGATGTTTAGCTCATAGCTAAGACATCTAAAGTGCGGTTTGTGATACAGACACACTTAGATCTAGATAGTGTGGGTTGTGATACAAACACACCTACACTAGAGAGACAAGTTTGTGAGGCAATTAATTATTGTAAAAGCAAGCTTAGCAAAACAGTTTAAGGTTGATCCACTGTTTAGAGAGATTGTGAGCGTAACAAAGAGAGAATTGTAATAGTTTTCTTGTTCATAATCTAGAGAAGATATTTTCTTCGAATCTGGTTTCTAGTGTGTTCAGTTTTCTAGTTTTCGTCTATTATTATTCTGAATTCCGCCTCTATAATAATAGTCACCAAGGTACAGAGATCAATGCATATCAATAAGTGCAAAACATATACAAAAAAAAAAAAGTGTTTGTATCTGCATACTATATGTATTACTGAAGCATGGAAACATAATTTTAGATTCAAGCAAAAGAATTGGGAGATAGATATTTCTACTAGAATGATTATGAGTTCCATTTTGCTATGTTAACTATGAATTGTTTTGCTTTTTATAGATTTTATCAAAATTAGGCCATTACGAAATGGCAGGAGAAATCGCAGTGCTTTTCAATATCCCACAGCCGTTTACAGTGAGAACCAAGAGGTGTACCCAAGTTCTTCGAATAAGTCATCAAGATTTCAAGGAAATTGTGCGGCAACATGATGATGATGGACAAACAATCATCTCAAATGTCACCGAGGTTTGATATTCATAGAAGAAACATGATACATAAGTACACGAGTATCTTTACCTAGTTCATAGGAATAGAGCATATATTTGAACGGTTTCAAGTTGTACAATTGTGGCAATAGTTAACATTGTCCAGATTAATTATCTTATAACCTAATTCTTCCATGTTCAGCATTTGAAGGACTTGGAAAGAGAAATACGAGATGAAATTCCATTGGTAACAGAACTGCTTTGTGACCTGAATCATGCAACTGAGGTAACATAGGCAAATCAGTCTACAGGGTTATGACATTTTTAGAATGTTGGGCAGAATTTCTGCGCAATGCTGTTCTTTTTCTTTTGATATTCATAGTTCTCTCTTACCATTGCTTCACGGCATTGGAACAGTAAAGTTAAAACAAATGTTAATTATATTTGATTGTAGCAAAGCATTTCAAAGGACAAAGTACATGAGCGTGAAGCATCATCAGTAGTTCATGATGGAAGCGCCAAAGGTAAAGGTTTCATACTAAAACCCAGTAATTAATATAGTGATGTAATTATGCCAACTCATATGGGTGGGTATAAAAGATATGCATGTCCCATGTCAAACATTGACAACCACCTGAAGAATTGAATTGATTAGTTATAACCGTCAAAGACAAGTTCCCACTGACCTCATAATACCACATAGTTCCCACTACTCATTAGGTGAAGATGTTGTGAATTTGAATTACTAACTGGGAAACTTAACTACTCAAACAACGAATAACTGCAACATTCAGTTTGGTTTCACCTAGGATATTGGTTTTTAATCTAAAGGTGAAGAGAGTACTCGCAGTTCTTAAAAGTTCAGGACTCTAGCCAATACAAGATAAAACCAAGTATGTGAACAACTTTTAAGCATGATTACCTTGACCACAATGGATAAAGCTCCAAAAAAAAAGGCCAAGAAAGCCTAATCCGTAAAGCTCCTGACTCAGAAAACCTACTATCAAAAACTATTCTTACTAGTTGCTACACAATTTCTACGTACACAAGTTGGTTAAGCTACAGTAATTCAAAATGAATTTTACATGGAATGGTAGTCATAGATATATCTGGTTCAGATTGTGTTTCTGACTTAAATATACTGTATCATTATGCAGGAGCATCATTATGTTCTACTACGCCACGTTCACTCATGAGGTTGGTAATCCATGGGCATCATCCCAACAAAACAGATACAGCGCAAAGCAGCAAGCCTGGAAAACTTATTCACTTACCAGAAACAATGGAAGATCTTTTACAATTGGCAGGTAAAGCAGATTCAATAAACTTTCAAAAGATTCTCAACGGCCAATTTTACACACAAATCCAATGTATCTAAGAACTTAGGGAACTAGCAGAATTTTCCTCAAGTAAAAACCTACTTCAACACAGATTTAAGTAACTGTCCAGATTGATGTTGAGAAAGGACTACAATTCTAGCTCACTCACATAAGCATCGCAAAAGCAAACACAAAGCCATATAAGACTATGGAGATGCTAAACTGCCAGTATTGCAGTTTCATAACTAAAAGGCCTAGTGTGCAGGTTATGAATGAAACATGTTCTATAATTCTTTAAAATCAAAATTGCACCTCAAAAATGTTTTTCATTTGCATAAATGATGATTTACAAAACTAACCAGTTGCATAATTCAGTGAATACCTAGAAAGTTTAACCTTGTTTACTGGATGCAGAGGAAAAATTTGGTAAAATTGGGAGCCAGATTATAATGAATGATGGATCAGAGGTGGAAGAGTTGAGCGTTTTAAGGGAGAACGATCATCTGTTTTACTGTTAAGAGACAAATTATTATGCTTTGTATCATTCCACATGTATAATTTCTTTGCTGGAGTCAAGAATGTATATTAGTGTAACTAACCATAATACTACTACTACTTGTCGTGAAACACTTCACTACAATAAAATGTAATTCTTCGCAGCAAAGGATAATAGAAATGATGAGAAATGTAACTTACTGTGTTGTTCAGCATATCTAAAGCCATGTAAGCAGCTTTCTGGAAACGTTCTTTTTCTTCGTCCAACATCTTCTTCTTCTCAGTTGCAGAATCCTTGCACTTCTCAATCTCTTCCATTATTCCACTTGAGCTTTGATCTATTTCACTGTTTTTAAGTTACGTCAAAAATCTAATCTAAAATTTTAAAACTGTAAAGTATAAAGCTCTCATTGCATTCAACTTAAACTGAGCCTCTATGATTCTGAGTCTATAACAAAAAAGTATAATCTGAAACTTTCGATTATGCAATTGGAATATTAGATAACAGAAGGACCAAGGATACAAATCATACAGTTACATGCAACTATGCAAGTATGAGATCTGACTTACTTAGTCATCTTAAGCATGCTCTCCATTGCTACTTGCACTTGTTGTGAGACATCTGCAATCATCAAAAGAAAGCAAACAAAATAACATCAAACACTACGCCAGTCACGAAAAGTAGATTAAGAAACTCAGGGAATATATATAGTAGATTCTCGTCTAGCTACTAAATCGAACCAAATTTGGCAGGAATATCAACATTTCAGGAGTTAATAAGTACACTTCTGTGTTAAATTGAGCTAATTAAACAATAAAGGGCTTCAATCTCGAAATCTATGTACATCGACAATTTAATGACAGTATTTCTAAGCAAACACATTGAATCTTCATTTATTAACAAAATCCTCACAAATCTAAGTAAAAGAAGTAACTATTACTGTTACACATCAAATTTCAACCAGAAATTTATAAATCTGATACAAAGCTCATCAAATCATCCTTAATTTTTGACGAACTTGGGAGTGAAATTTTCGAAATCTAAAACAAAGTTCATCAAAACTTCCCTGATTTGTTGAAATTGTTTGAACTTTTCAAAATCAACCACTTCACTATCAACCGTAAAAAATTGAGCAAGATTTCGTACAATTTAAAGAACGTTCAACGAAAAATCACCAGAAATTGAAACATCAGACGAGAGTAATGCGAGGTTTTTTTATTTGGATGGTTTACCGTAGACGAGAGATGAGAGCTGAGTATCAGCTGCTTCTCTTTCTTCTGTAACTACTAGAGCTAGGGTTTGTGAAGGAGACGACATGACTGGTCAAGATTTTCAAAGATTTTTGGAGAGAGAAAATGAATGGCAGGAACTGAGAGATGAGAATTCCCAAAAATGGATGTGCAGGTACGATTCTGCTTTTTCTTTTCTTTTTTGGAGGGAAATTAAATGTGTGGTGAGGGTTAATGACATGACACCAGCAGCGCATGATAGAAGTTAGTAATGTTTCGCGTAAGCAGAAGAGTCGGGGAAGGTAAAACAGTAAAATCTTGTATACAGCCGAGTGAGATGTTAGTAAATTTGTTAACCAAGGTGGATCTTGATAGATTTTTAGTCGAGAGACTTTCCAAGGATTTCTAGAGAAAGAAAGCGAATGAGCAACTAAGAGACGAGAAACAAAGTGGAGTGCACGTTATGTTTAGAATCATCGATCACTAGCTTCTACAATTATATAAGTGGTAGCTTGTTTCGCTTAGCTATAGTTAATTCTACACTTATCAATAGGGACGGAGCTAGGAATTCGAAATACGGATGCCAAGTGAAAACATAAATTCAAGGGGGGCTAATAATGACTTCTTTCTTAGAAACAGTGGTAAAGGTAAAGGATATTTAAGCAAATACAAAGCATTTGGCGCCACCCTTGGCATCTGCATAGCTTCGTCCCTGCTTATGTATGGGTATAAGGCCAAGCACGACAAGTTATTTCGCTTAATTATAGCTTAATTAGAGCGAAACATAAGCATTGCAGAGCATCACTTCGCCTTAATGTGGCGAATGTCTTTGGCTTCACTAAAGAGTGGAACAGATTTGTTCCTCGTTGAAGCTAAGGGATGAGTCACAAAAATACTTTATAGAATGTATGGTTAAATAAGAACGTGCAATTGGGGGATACTTTTACTAATTGGGGAATATAGGAAAAAAACAAAAACGAGATTTAAATAGTAAATCATAGTCACCCATTATCCATGTATTTTAACTTAATCTACTCCTCACTAATCATGTTTAGTGGTTAATTATAATTAGCTAAGTTAAAAGATTAGTTTGATAATGGTTAGTATAAATCATAATCACTTTATTTGGGTGAGAGTATAAGGAAAAAATTTGAGGTAATAGGAATTTGGTTAAAAAATGAGTACTCCCAACTTACAAAATGCCGACAAAATCAATGCCAAAAAAATGGGTACTCCGAAATTACAATGCCGGCATTGTAAGTTATTTATCGAGCACGCCGGCACTATTCTTAGGCATGGTCTTCATCACTTCCGGCATGGTCTTCATCACTAATACAATGCCGGCGATGTAAAAAAAAATCATTTCCGGCATGGTCTTCATCACTTCCTAATGTAAAAAAAAAATCGTATTGACAGAGAAGGAAAAGAAAATTTGAAAGGGAGTAGAGAATATTTAGAATTTGAAGGGGAGTGGGGTATAGTTAGGTTTGATTTAAACGGTAGTTTCGTATTTTCACCCTCAAAAAACACCTCTTAGCAGAAACTATTGGATGGGGATGGTAACTAATATCCCCCGATTAGTAAAAGTATCCCCAAATAATGCGTCCTTAAATAATGCCTAATTTTAGGGATTAAAAATATTATACGGTAAATCGAATTCTGGTTTATTTTTTTGTAAGCCGATCCCCTCTCACATAGTGAGGTGGAATGTCAACCTCATTAGGCTTGGCTATATTTAGGCTATATCCAAGCGAAATGCCCAACCATAATGTTTGGCCTAAAAGAAAATCCATCTCTTATGGGATAGGTAATTTTTTTAAATCCTTATTCTCTATCCCGTAGGGAAGCTGAGAGGTGAAGCATTAACCGACCGGTGAACCACTCATCGATCCATTTTATCTCTAATATTATAAATCGACCAAACTTTTGATCGGTGTGCATTAACCGATTGGTGAGTCATTCGCCATTCACCAATGACTTATTTTTAATAAATTGTCAAATTTCAACCATTCACTAATAAATCGTTATTTTTAACTTCTTTGTTCGTAACTGGTGAGAAGAGAGAAAAATATTACTTTTTTCATAACTGGCGGGTAGAGTTTGTTAATATCCAAAGAAAATACTTTTCTTGTGATTAGAGTAAAGATCGCTTATATTATTATTTCGGGAACGACATCAAATGGGGAGAGTTCTTTTGAACTTGTGCTTAAACGTAATATCTTTGTGCAGAGAACGGATATGGAATTGTAGGAGATTCTTGTACTTATACGTCTCCTTGGCGCAAACCGATTTTTTTTAGTGAAATCGTCTAAACTAAAAGTTGGTATGTGTTCTCTAGTCTTGACACTCTTTTAATTTAATTCGTTATGATCCCTGTTTTTCGCCTTTGACAATTTTGGTGACAAAAAGGGGGAGAATTATTATGTAGTGAAAACGCGGGTACCAAAAGATACCACCAACTTTTTCATAGGCGACTTGTATGGACAAACTTAAATAGAATTCCGAGAGTTCAACTTAATGAATCTCAATCAAAGAATAATATTCAGAGTTATATCTCTTTCTCTCACAATCTGAAAGTTTACAGAGACAAGTTCGTGAACCTGACTACCGTGTGAGAGTACTTGGGTGATTCCAAAGATCAATTTTCCAAGTAATCAAGCAAATCGTATCCAACAAACAAGGATGGATGTATCTACTTTGATTGATTAACACACAACCTGTGATATTTCTACGCAAATGCAGAAAAAACCCCGGGACCTTGTCCAGTCTTGAACACCACATTGTATTAAACCGTTACAGACTCTAGCCTACTGACAAATTAACTTCGGACTGGAATGTAGTTGATCCCTAACCAAGTATCACACCGATTAAGGTATAGTCGAGTTCCTTATGCCTCTTGGATCTTGCAAGACCCTGCACACTTGATTCCCTTAGCTAACGTCCTTTATAGCCTAAGAGTTGGTACGACCCAAAGTCGAAGAACTGATAAACAAACATGTCTCACACAGATAAGTCTATTGGTGATTTCCGGTTAGATCAAAGATCAAGGTGGAAAAGAAATCATAGTTTGTATTTGAAAACGAGGGGATACAACAACCACACCCAACTATTTCGTTCGACAATTTGTATGGACTAAACTCCAATATAATTCTGATAGCACCAAGTTACTGAGTCTCAATCAGGATATATATTAAAGAGCTTTATCTCTTTCTCAACGCAATCAGTAAATCAAACAGATATAAATCTGTGAACCTGGTTGTTATGAGAATAACTCGGACGGTACCAAAGACTAATGCCCGAGTGTCAATAAAGTCATATCCAACAAACAAGGTCGGATTTATCAACTACGATTGAACTACGCACAACCTATGATATTTCAATTATATAACGAAAATATAATACGGAAAAGAAATAACACAGACACAAGAAATTTTGTTAACAAGGAAACTGCAAATACAGAAAAACCCCGGGACCTAGTCCAGACTTGAACACCACACTGTATTAAGTCGCTACAGACTCTAGCCTACTACAAGTTAACGTCAGACTGGAATGTAGTTGGTCCCTAACCAAGTCTCACACCGATTAAGGTACAGCCGCGTTCCTTACGCCTCTTGAATCTCGCAAGACCCTGCGCACTTGATTCCCTTAGCTGACCTCACCCACAAATAAGAGTTGTTACGACCCAAAGTCGAAGACTTATAAAAAAAAATATGTCTCCCACAAATAAGTCTATTTTGGTTGTTGTTTCTGTCTTAAGATAAAAAATCAAGGTGTACAGGAAACTCAACTAATAATCCGGTCTTATACTCCCGAAGAGCAGCCTAGAAATATTAGTCACCTCACAATAACCTAACTAATTAACAGAAGAATTTATTGCGGAATCACAAGAGTCTGAGCCGAAAAACTATTGTGATTACTTTTTATATCTTACCTATCGGAGATAAATCTCGAGAAAACCTTAAAGAAGATTAAACTCAATACAATAGAAAAAGTAAGCTCAGAATACGCAACTACAGAGAAAATAGTTGGATCTGGCTTCACGAATCCCAAATGAAGTCTTTAAGTCGTTAACCCCAATAATGGTTTTCAGAAGAACTGTAAACTTAGTTTAGTGGAGAATTGACTCTAGTTTGCAACTAGGACACACGAGAGTGTCGGGATTAGTTTTCGCATATGCTAGAGTTCTCCCTTATATAGTCTTTCAAATAAGGGTTGCTTACAATCAAAGCTAAGATAGCTTAGTAACAAAGCAATTAATATTCACCGTTAGATGAACTCCTGATTTAAGATTAAAGCTAAGTCTGCTTAGAAAATAAGCAATCAATCCCCACCGTTAGATGGTATTAGCTTGATACACAGAAATGAAATATACCTATATTTAGATATGGGTGAACCGTACCTAAATGTGTATAACAAGTTGGCTCAATAAAAGTTAACCGAAGTTAGCCATATGAACACTTTTATCTTAGCCATATTCATCTAACACTTCTAGATCAAATATGATAATCAATCAATCATGATAGATAATCAAATAAAGCTTTAAGAGAGTTGTTCAAATGTTCACTATCTCATAGAAATATCCATGAAAAATTTGAAGCATATTCGTTTGGTTTGTAATTGTACAAAGTACTTATACAAGAACCAATTCATGAATATAATGCCACGGTTTGCAAAGAAAGTTCGCATACCTTAATTTATTATAATTCCAGGGTTTGAGCAAATAAAGGACAAACCGAAAGGATCTTACAAATCTACAATAATTGTAAACAACCTATAAGAGTTAAGCACGAAGGTTTCACATACCACTTTAGATAACCACTATTAAAACTGAAACTACAAGTAATTTAGTTTTAATATATCAAGGAAACAATTGCCCCAAGCAATTTTTCCTAATAGTTTGACAAATTGACTATGAAACTTGAATAAACGGGGGTCTAACAACCACACCCAATATTTCGTTCAGGAAATCTGTATGGACTAACTCCGATATATTTCTAAGAGAATCAACTAGACAATCAGACTCAATCAAGGAAAATACATCCAAGAGTTATATCTATGTTTCTCAATGTAATCATCAAATCAAACATATAGAAATCAGCGAGCCGGATTAATATGAGAAACAACTTGAACGGTACCAAAGACCAATGTTCAAGTGCCAATCAATTTATATCAACAACCAAAGGTTGGATTATCTAATTGATTGAACTACGCACAACCTGTGATATTTCAATTATAAAGAAAATATAATGCGGAAAAGAAATAACACAGACACCAGAATTTTGTTAACGAGGAAACTGCAAATGCAGGAAAACCCCAGGACTTAGTCCATATTTGAACACCACACTGTATTAAGCCGCTACAGACTCTAGCCTACTACAAGTTAACTTCAAGACTGGAATGTAGTTGAGATCTAACCAATCTCACACTGATTAAGGTACAGTCGCATTCCTTACGCCTATGAATCGCAGCAGGACTCTACTCACTTGATTCCCTTAGCTGATCTCACCCACAACTAAGAGTTGTTACGACCCAAAGTCGAAGACTTGGTAAACAAATCTGTCTCACACAGAAAAGTCTATTGAATAGATAAATGTGTCTCCCACAGAAGTACCTACGAGTTTCTGTTCCGTCTTTTGATAAATCAAGGTGAACAGGAACCAATTGATCCACCGGACTTATATTCCCGAAGAACGGCCTAGTAATACCAATCACCTCACAATGATCTTAACCATATGGAAGCGGAACAATATATTGTGGAATCACGAACAATAAGAGAAGATGTTTGTGATTACTATTTATCTTACCTATCGGAGATTGAATCTCGAGAAAAGCTTAGAGAAGATAGTACTCAATAAGATAGAACAAAGTAAAATCATAACACGTAACTACAAATAAAATAGTTGGGTCTGGCTTCACAATCCCAATGAAGTCTTTAAGTCATTAACCTATAATGGTTCTAGAAAAACCTTGGTTAAAGGAGAATCGACTCTAGTCGCAACTAGTATCACACAGGAGGTGTGGGGATTAGGTTTCCCAGTTGCTAGAGTTCTCCCTTATATAGTCTTCAATTCAGGGTTTGCAATCAATGTTACCTTGGTAACAAAGCATTCAATATTCACCGTTAGATGAAAACCTGATTAGATTCAAGATATCTTTCAACTGTTAGATCGAACATAGCTTGTTACACACAAATGAAATGTGACTTCATTTTGATATGGGTAACCAAATGTGTACACTTTGTTGGCTCAATAATATTTAACCGAAGTTAGCCATATCAACACTTTCATATCAACCTTGTTCATCTTAATCACAACTAGTTCAAATGACTCAAATGAAACTAGTTATAGAGTTTTTCAATTGTTTATATTCTCATAGAAGTATACAAGACACAATTGAAACAAAATCAATTTTGATTCACTCAAATCAATTCATGAACATTATAGCCATGGTTTGAAAAAGATTGCATTCCTTATTTTATAAATGTATTTGTTTATGAACAAACCGATTTTAGAACTTAACCTACTCAGGTATGCAAACGGGTACGCATACCTAGAGTTCCCGAACCTGGTCTATTCGAAAGTATATAAACGGGTACACATACTGCCGTTCACGACCAACATCAGTTGAAATCAGTACGCATACGGGTATGCATATTAAGTTCCCGGACTTGGAATATATCTACAACAGTTAGCATACAAGTACGCATACTGTGCTATATCCAATCAAAGGTTAATCGTTCTAAACTCCTATTTCAATCATTGAAACATTCTTAGAAGACGGGAATAGATGTCTCACACAAACTATTAGCTTCAAAGCAATTTTCAAGTGATCAAATGATCAATATGAAACATTCTGAGTCTACATCAAATGACTGTCTCACACAAATCATGTAAGATGTTACCATGCGATTTTCACATGATCATCTTTTGACTTTTGTCAAGAATAAAAGATGAACTTGGTTAAAGCGAAAGCTTACCAACACATATTTAGAGAAATATGTAAGCGAGTTAAACTCAGCTTGAAATATCAAGCGTGTATAAAGTAAAGTCTATATAGCTACACGACTTTTGTCTCAATATAAGATAGAATAGAAATAGACTTATGAGTGATAGATGAGTTCAAGTCTCCACATACCTTTTGTTGATGAAGTTCCACAAGCTCCCCTTAGTAGTTCTTCGTCTTCAATCGATGAACGCCGTGAAGTCTAAAGCTCAACTACACATTCTATCCTAATCCGAGACATAGCTATAAGTAGACTAGAAATCAAGACTTATAGTTTTGACAACTAAACTTGGCAAACAAGCTTGAGATAGAAACGCTTGCGAGTTCGACCGAGCAGTGCACTAACAATCTCCCCCTTTGTCAATTTTAGTGACAAAACTATTAATACATATGGATTACAAAGTAAATAAACTTTGTAGCTTCTCATCCAAATGCTTGATTTCCTTGGTTCTTCAACATTACTCGAAATCTTCGTCACTTCCAAGTACTCCAGTGATTTTAAACGTGTTCAACTCAGCATCATGGTTATTGAAGATCCGTAGCCATAACAATAAGAAAACAGTTGTTCTCAATCATTGTTATACAGTGTCATAGTATTATTACACAACATCAAAGTCCAATTATATCACAACTTTGACAATAATACTACGGTGATATGTATCACTCCCCCTTAGTCAATACTTCATCTCATAATGAAAACCACTCCCCCTTACATAATGATCTGTAAACCATATGTATTTGTAGTTGAACTACACAATAATTCCCCCCTTTTTGTCAATATAAATTGGCGAATATACGAAAACTAGCGGGATCATAATGAAATTCTCATAGAGATACTTCATGACTAAAAGAGAACATATCAACTTTTTTTCGATGATTTCACATAGTCGAAACTTAGTGTATTCATCAAGGAGTTTATAAAATATAAGAAAACTCCTACAATATTCCACAGTCGCACTCCCCACAAAGATTTTGCAATTAAGTACAAGTTCAATTAAGAACTCTCCCCAATAAAATGTCATTCCCGAAAGAACAACAAGAGCGACCTTACTTTTACAAGAAAAGAAGGATTTCTTTGGACATTAACAAATTACATGAAACATGAATTTGTATCCAGAAAACTCAATTAAATTAACCACAAGAGAACCCATGATTAATTTAATCGGAAATGCTCAACATAAGAAAACTTACGGAGCCGTACAGTACTTTCACATAGAAGTGGATAAGGGAAAGATCAATACTGCTGAATATTCAAAGATTCATTCTATTTTTCATCAATATTTGCATAATTACACAATAGACTTAATCTTTGACATCAAAAGTTCATTATATTTTCCATCAATATTTGCATAATGACATAATAGACTTACTTTTTGACATATATGGGACAATCATAGTTCATGGACGTAAACACACATATCCCATAACATTATTTGCAATATATAAACAAAAAAATAAATAAATGCAAATATCATCTTCCAAATAAACTTTAGAATTTAAATAAATAAATCTAAAAACATCGCAAGATGAAAACGTTGGCAATAGCTATGTGTAATCACAATAATTGCTATTCATAACCCTAGTTATCCTTCTTAAAACACAAGAATAGATTCTCATAAGAAGTTTTCTAGACAAAAAAAAAACTCCTAAGAAGAACAAAACTGAAGGTCTTCAGACATCAGGATTACCAAATCCTTTTAGCCTGTCACTGGTTTCGAAGAAACCACTGTGAGGTGAATGCATATGGAAAATTTTCATTGAAAAGATGAAGTGATACTTCTTGTTCTTAAACTTATAAGTTTGAAGAATTACTTTAGCTCGAATTGTATTGTAATAGGATTTTATTACAATATTGTTTTTTAATAACGTAAGAGTTCTTACTTTATAAAAAAGAGTTTCGAGTTATTTGATTCTCTGTTTGAAAATACCTTTCCATACGGTTGCTTCTAAAATCTAATCCAACAGGATTATTTGTGAATATCGTTGATAAAGGACCAAAGACAAGATTCACAAACCTTAAGATTTTGATATGACAGTTTCTCTTAGTGAGATGTTCACGATGAGAAACAGAAGCAACAGAGGAGGTATTCAGTAACCCATTCAGGTTACCAATGAGAAACCTTCTTGAACTATATTGATTTCCTTGAATGAGAGATTAATCATAAGGAGAAATCAGTGTGTCATCTCTTAGATCAAAGAGAGACTTTCTCGAGAAGTTATAAGTTCTCAACCAGTTCCTGGATAATTCCTTTAATGAGAGTATTGCACTCTTCATTTGTGTCCTCCACCATGGGACCTTGAGGATATCAAATCCTGCTACTTCGTTAACTGAATTAGACATAGATTCAATTCTTATAGGTTGGATCGCATCAAACACAGATTGTTAGATCTTTTCATGTTTACCTGCTCTGATACCAATTGAAAAGACGAGGGTACCTAAATATACCTCAATCTAAAACTTTTCCACCTATAAGTCCTTTCTCCGAAAGTTATTGTCTATAGACTGAGTCGAGACAATACAACAAATCGGTTCACACTTCGTGTTATCGTCTATGGATACGAGATCGAGACAATACGACAACAAGATAACTTGCATGATTGACTATGGATACAAGATCGAGACAATACAACAACGAAGTATGTTTACTTGATAAATGGTTCGGACTTAACCAAACACAATATGATTACTATCAAGTAAATAGGAATTAACGTTTGTGTATTTTACTTCTAATTATAATAAAAACAATTATAATTGCGGAAATAGAAAAGTAAAAGACACAACAAGATTTTGTTAACGAGGAAACCGCAAATGCAGAAAAACCCCGGGACCTTGTCCAGAATTGAATACTCTCAGGATTAAGCCGCTATACAAAATCAAACCAACTTCGTATAGTTGAGACCAAGCAACTAAACCTATAGTTCACCTAGTTCCGTCTGTATTCCCACGCCTCCGACCTGTAATAAGTCACGTACTTGGAACAATTCCTTTGGTTCGTATTCCAAACAGTAAAGGAACAACAAATCTGTTTGGTATCAACTCTTTTCAACCAAGTGATATGAGTTCGACAAAGGCTCTTCTGTTTATCTCAAATAAACTCCTTTGTCAGGTTGTTAGATCTATCTTATCATCAACTACCAAAGGTAATTGTTAAGATTTTGCAATCAATACTTTTAATCACAAAGAATTGTATTGATGCCGATCTACATAACTAATCAATCCAATCTACCACAAGGATAAACCGATTATAGTTGGATCCTCTTTTACCGAAACAAGTATTGTGCACACCACAGATTATAAATCCAAATAAGAAATCTTCAAAGTCTTTTTTGTCTTCAAATCTTCTTAGATCTTCAATAAACACCTGCACACAACAACTTGAATCTCATGTGATAAATCACGCACAGAACAGAGTTTGTTAACAATGGATTATCACAAGACGTCTTTAGATCTACAAAAAGTCTAAAGATCCCTGTCGAAACTTCGATCTAGTTTGAGTGAATCTTATATCAGAAGAGAAGATTCTCAAGCATAAACAAACTAGGTGCAATCAAAGTTCAACCACCGTTAGTCAATCAAATCAATCGAAAGCAAAAGACAAACCGCAATTATCTAGTTTCCCACCAACGGTACTAATAGAGCTTCTCAATCCCAAAGAAGTCTTTAAACTGAGCGTCCATAAGAGATTTTGCCTAATTAGGTTACTTTCCTCTCCGAATAGGCGGTTCCACCAGTAACAACACAACTGAGGTAGTTTTGCTCTGAGGATTAGTTTGCTCGAAATGCAAACTTCAAGTATATATAGACAAGGAAGTTTGGACACCAAGGAATTTCCAAAACCGGAAATATTCTCAAGATATGCAATATATTCCAAATTCGGTTTCCATAATTCCTGGAAATGCTTTGTCCAAATATTGACCAAAAATCTCTTAGAAATTTCCAACTAGTAAATGCACATTACTAATTTTCATTTTTCCAAAAATAAAATTAACAACCTTAAATAAAAGATTCTCAATTTATTTTTCGATCTGGGATTTTTCCTTTAGCTATTAAGGAATATCTTTGAACAATAAAAGATAAGCGTTACTGCACATGTTCAAAGTATGTCGACATCTTTACTTTGTAAGTCCTCTTTCATACTTACAATCTTGAAACCGATTTGCCACACTTCCAAACAAGTTTAGAATTGGTTCATCTGACTTTCAAGAACTACGTGATTGATCAAGAACACTCAATCACAAAACATGGGTTTCACGGTTCTACCAAACAAGTTTCGGTTCTACCTCCATGTGAGTACTGTGCATAGTCACACTAGCTTTCCAAAAATTCGGTTGACTAGGTACTAGGATCAGTTCCTCACATATATATGGTATCTAACTTGTATGTGTTGCACATGTCCATAGGATCGGTTCCCCTTTCTACTAAAAACTTGCTGCACCTCATACAAGTATCAATTCCCTCTTTGTGATAGGTTGCACCTCTTACTAGGATCAGTTCCCCTTTACCCAGAGTCGGTCATACCAATAACACTAAATCGATCATACCATCTCAGGTGATTACTTAAGATCAGTTTCACTAATAAAAGTCATACCAATACAAAAGTCAGGCCTTTGTGAATAGTTTTACCAAGAACATAAACTAGTCATGAGCGGTTATACTAATCACACATATTGGTAGTTCCAAAGATACGCAATGAATAACAATACCAATAAAGCCTAGCGATTTCCCTTTCGATTCACAAAACAAGTTCATGAATTTACTTCCTTTAAACAAATGTAAAACAATGTTTCCTATGATGAAATCTTCACCTTATACCCATACATAATCACAATAGCATTCAAATGATTATGTCGATGTCTTATATACAAAGTTTAATGGTTAAGCAATAAACATCGTATTGTATTCCTTAATACTACCTCTAACTAGAGTATAATCATTCATGCTTCGCAGTTATGTTTTCAATATGCACGACTTGAAAGATACGATAGGGAATGAAACAGTTCAAGTCAAATATCACTAACCTCAAGTGGAAGGATGATGTTGTCGTTGTAGCTCCTTACTTCTTCACTTCTTCAAGTCTTCGCAATACTTGTAATATCTCATATCCTAATACTTTCAAGCTAACCTATACGAAGTTGACTCTAGTACATAATCAAGCGAATCTTTAAATTAGTTTTGGCTCACTAAAATATGACAACCAAACTTGACATACCAACGCTTGGTGGGTTCAACCGAGCTATGCTCTAACAGAAACCCTAGGGTTACTCGATTATGTTCGGTAAGGGTCGGGTGCACAAACGTCCGTGGTTATGAGCCAGGCTAAAAACCAAGAAGCCAATGGAGCCTTTGAAGTGTGTTCAAAAAACACGTTCCAAACATATGACAGGAAAACTTTAGCTCAAAAAGAGCACAGGGCAATCAACTGTCATTAAGGAAGAACAAAACGAAGTTTTCCAAGAAAAACAACAAAGAGAATATTCTCAAGAGTTATTGATCATTTATTACATTGTAATAGATAACCGTAGCAGGGCTCAACAGTAAGATGATCAAAGCAAAAAAAAAAACTAAAAAAAAAATACAATAAAGACCACTTTGTCAAGAAGAAATAGCTTCTTGAGAATTATGTGCATCCTCACACGGTCTCAAAGAAGATGCACACTTGTAAGTAGTCAAGTTGTAATTCGACGAGCATATAGCTCATCAAAGGTATTGACATTTTCCTTTTTTCTTTCTTGAGAATCATCATGAGAGTCAATAGAGTTAGTCTCAAGAGAAATAACAAAAGGAGGACAAGAGATACCTGAAGTTGTTGCCTTCCTTGCCTTCTTAATGTTGTGCTTAAGACGATTTATACTGGTCTTTAGTTCCGAAACACGATTATTAATATGAATATACTCAGGAACGATTGACGCTTTTGATTCAACACTTCCTTTAGTCACGGAATAAGAGTTTTAAGGAGTTTTCTTACTCATTGGATCAACAAAGCAGTCATTTGTCCATTTAACATTATTGTTTTTACAATTGTAGAAATCCTTTGTGTTATCTTTACAGGAAAGACTTGGCTCATCACAACACTTTTCTTGTCTGAGAGTTGGAAATTTAAGACCAGTAATATGAAAAACCGGTTTGATAACTTCCTTAGACATCCAGATAAGAATGTTATGAAGTTTTTCATTCCGCAAACGAAAATGACATCTCTTTTCAAGATGACCTTTGTTTTCGCAATAATAACATCTGAAGGGAATGTTATTAATATTTCTCATATGAGTAGGAGGTTGACTTCTTTTGTCTATTGAGGTTTCTGCCGCCGGCGATAATTTTCCACTTTTACCATTAGACCAAGTTTTCTGCAGGAAGTTGCTTTTGGTACAAACAAAATTAATCTTGTTACTGCTTGGACCGTCTATTCCTTCATAGCACAAACCTCGTGTATCACGATGTTTCTTACAAGCTCCCAGCATAGTGGATAATTTTGATGAACTAAGATTAAACTTTTTCAAGTTTTCCTCCAGAATAATTACCTTGTTTTGAGCAGCAGAAAGCTCATCCTTCAACTGTTTTTCTCGGGAGAGAAAAACGTTCTCTTTGTCTTTAAAACAACTTTGTTGAGAGTTACATCTAGCTTCAGATTCAGCAAGATCTTCTTTTAACATAACGAAACTTCTTCGAAGATTTTCACATTCAGAATTCTTTGAACGCACATCTTCTTCTCGATCTGTAAGAAGAGATTGTGGGAGATTATATCCACAATCGTAGCCTTTAAAGAGCTTTCTCATTTTCTTGTTTTCTAGACAGAGAGGAGTCAGAAACTCAGCCAAACAGGATGTTGACTTCTTTTTCTTTATGAGATGGTCAAAAAGCTTGATGTATTGGGAGACTTCCTCATCAACATCTTATCCATCGTCTGAATCACTTTCATCTGAAAGATCCTCCAACTGTTCATCTAGGCGTGTTTCTCAGCATACACAGTTTCCGACCATGGAGAGGATGAGAAATATTTCTCAGGAGAAGCAGAGCTTTGAACCAACTCAAAACGTTTCTGAACTGGTGATGCTTTGTTTGAGATAACACTACTGTCCATAGAGTCAGATTGCTAAAAACACAGACTTATAAGGTCTTAAACGTGTTTGCCTGCTCTGGTACCAATTGAAAAAATGGGGGTCTAACAACCAAACCCAATATTTTGTTTAGGCAATCTGTATGGACTAACTCCAATATATTTCCAAGAGAATCAACTAGACAGTCAGACTCAATCAAGGAAAATACATCCAAGAGTTATATCTCTGTTTCTCAATGTAATCAGCAAATCGAACAGATAGAAATCTGCGATCCTGATTAATATGAGAAACAACTTGAATGGTACCAAAGACCAATGTTCAAGTGCCAATCAATTTATATCAACAAACAAAGGTTGTATTATCTAATTGATTGAACTACGCACAAATTGTGATATATCAATTATATAGAAAATATAATGCAGAAAAGAAATAACACAGACACTAGAATTTTGGTAACAAGGAAACTGCAAATGCAGAAAAACCCCGGGACTTAGTCCAGATTTAACACCACACTGTGTTAAGCCGCTACACACTCTAGCCTACTACAAGTTAACTTAGGACTGGAATGTAGTTGAGCCCTAACCAATCTCACACTGATTAAGGTACAGTCGCGTTCCTTATGCCTCTGAATCCCAGCAGGACTCTAAGTACTTGATTCCCTTAGCTGATCTCACCCACAACTAAGACTTTCTGCGACCCAAAGTCGAAGACTTGATAAACAAATCTGTCTCACACGGAAAAGTCTATTGAATAGATAAGTCTGTCTCCAACATAAGTACCTCTGAGTTTTTGTTCCGTCTTTTGATAAATCAAGGTGAACAGGAACCAATTGATACACCGGACTTATATTCCCGAAAAACAGCCTAGTAATATGAATCACCTCACAATAATCTTAACCATATGGAAGCGGAACAATATATTGTGGAATCACAAACGATGAGACGGAGATGTTTGTGACTACTTTTTATCTTACCTATCGGAGATTGAATCTCGAGAAAATCTTAGAGAAGATAGTACTCAATAAGATAGAACAAAGTAAGATCATAACACGCAACTACAAAAAAAATAGTTGGGTCTGGCTTAAGAATCCCAATGAAGTCTTTAAGTCGTTAACCTATAATGGTTTTAGAAAAACCTATGTTAAAGGAGAATCGACTCTAGTCGCAACTAGTATCACATAAGAGGTGTGGGGATTAGGTTTCCCAGTTGCTAGAGTTCTCCCTTATATAGTCTTCAAATCAGGGTTTGCAATCAATGTTACCTTGGTAACAAAGCATTCAATATTTACAGTTAGATGAAAAGTTGATTAGATTAAAGCTAATATCTTTCAACCGTTAGATCAAACTTAGCTTGTTACACACAAATGAAATGTGACTTCATTTAGATATGGGTAATCATACCTAAACGTGTACACTTTGTTGGCTCAACAATAGTTAACTGAAGTTAGCCATATGAACACTTTCATATCAACTTGTTCATCTTAATCACAACTAGTTCAAATGACTCAAATGAAACTAGTTATAGAGTTGTTCAATTGTTTATATTCTCATAGAAGTACACAAGACACAATTGAAGCAAAATCGATTTTGATTCACTCGAATCAATTCATGAACATTATATCCACGGTTTGCAAAAGATTGCATTCCTTATTTTATAAATGTATTTGTTCATGAAAAAACCGATTTTAGAACTTAACCTACTCATGTATGCAAACAGGTATGCATACCTAAAGTTCCCGAACCTAGTTTGTTCGCTAGTATGCAAATGGGTACGCATACTGTCGTTCACGACCAACATCAGTTGAAATCAGTACACATATGGGTATGCAAACTATGGTTCCCGAACTTCAATTGTTAAACCAGTACGCATACGGGTATGCATATTAAGTTCCCGGACTTGGAATATATCTACAACAGTTAGCATACAAGTACGCATACTTTGCTATATCCAATCAAAGGTTAATCGTTCTAAACTCCCATTTCAATCATTGAAACATTCTTAGAAGACGGGAATAGCTGTCTCACACAAACTATTAGCTTCAAAGCAATTTTCAAGTGATCAAATGACCAATACGAAACATTCCGAGTCTACATCAAATGATTGTCTCACACAAATCATGTAAGATGTTACCAGGCAATTTTCACATGATCATCTTTTGACTTTCGTCAAGAATAAAAGATGAACTTGGTTAAAGCGAAAGCTTACCAAAACATATTTCTAGAAATATGTAAGCGAGTTAAACTCAGCTCAAAATATCAAATGTGTATAAAGTAAAATCTATATAGGCGTACGACTTTTGTCTTAATAGGAGATAGAATAGAAATAGACTTTTTAGTGATAGATGAGTTTAAGTCTCCACATACCTTTTGTTGATGAAGTTTCACAAGCTCCCCTTTGTAGTTATTCGTCTCCAATCGATGAACGCCGTGAAGTCTAAATCTCAACTACACATTCTATCCTAATCCGAGACATAGCTATAAGTAGACTAGAAATCAAGACTTATAGTTTTGACAACTAAACTTGACAAACAAGCTTTAGATAGCAACGCTTGCGAGTTTGACCCAGCAGTGCTCTAACAAAACTTAATTCCCTTGTTAAACTTATTGTGTATGCACAATTGTTTATTTCGATAAGACCAAAATAAAAGATCAGATTAACTTTATTTCTCTCATCGGGCTCTAATTATTCAAATAATAACTTAGACCTTTCTCTTTAGACAAGACAAACACTAGGTTAGTTAACTAGTTTTTCTTGTCAAGACATTCGAATAGACTTGAATAACCGAATCCTTCAATTTGATAAGTCTAACTAAGATCATAATTAACTTAATTTTTCTTATCCGGAATCAATTGGACTAAACAAATGATCCTGTATTTTGTTAAGCCATAAACAATACATACAAACCAAAATAAATTGACTTGAATAATTACTTTCTTAACCGGAAGCAATTGAAACAAACATAAACATTGTAGAACCGCAATTGCACCGAATTTCGTTAAACAAAAACACTTGATACCCAACAATAAAGAAGATACCAAACAATAAGCCAAATAAATTGACACAGTTTTTCTTAACCAGAAACAATTGAATCACACATACATCCATACACAATATAATGGAACATATCAATTATACCGAAATTTCGTTAAGCAAAAGCAAAATATATGCAATATAAACATGCTTTTCTTAAACAGGAAAACGATTAACTAACAAATTCGTTACCTCAAATTCTGCAGCCTCTTCTCTCCAGAAAGATATATCTTAGTAACAAAGCAATCAATATTCACCGTTAGATGAAAAACCTTGTTAGAGCACTACTCGGTCGAACTCGCAAGCGTTGCTATCTCAAGCTTGTTTGTCAAGTTTAGTTGCCAAAACTATAAGTCTTGACTACTTATAGCTAAGTCTCATATTAGGATAGAAAGTGTAGTTGAGCTTAAGACTTCACGGCGTTCATCGATTGAAGACGAAGAACTACTAAGAGGAGCTTGTGGAACTTCATCAACAAAAGGTATGTGGAGACTTGAACTCATCTATCACTTAAAAGTCTATCTACTCGATCTCATATTTGAGACAAAAGTCGTATAGCGATATAGACTTCGATTATACACATTTGATATTTCGAGCTGAGTTTAACTCGCTTACATATTTCTCGAAATATGTGTTGGTAATCTTTCGCTTTAACCAAGTTCATCTTATATTCTTGACGAAAGTCAAAAGATGATCATGTGAAAATCGCCTGGTAACATCTTATATGTTTGTGTGAGACAGTCATTTAGTGTAGACTCGGAATGTTTCGTATTTATCATTCGATCACTTAAAAATTGCTTTGAAGCTAATTGTTAGAGCATAGCTCGGTTGAACCCACCAAGCGTTGGTATGTCAAGTTTGGTTGTCATATTTTAGTGAATCAAAACTCATTTAAAGAGTCGCTTGATTATTTACTAGAGTCAGCTTCGTATAGGTTAGCTAGAAAGTTACTAGGATATTAGACTTACAAGTATTACGTGAAGACTTGAAGAATGTGAAGAAGTAAAGAGCTACATCGACGACATCATCCTTCCACTTGAGGTTAGTAATATTTGACTTGAACTGTTTCATTCCTAGCGTATCTTTCAAGTCGTGTATATTGAAAACATAACTGCGAAGCTGTGAATGATTATACTCTAGTTAGACATAGTATTAAGGAATTACAATACGAAGTATAACGTCTATCTTTTGAACTTTGTGTATAAGACATCGACATAATCGTATGAATGCTATTGTGATTATGTATGGGTATGGGTGAACATTTCGTCCTAGGAAACAATGTTTTACATTCGTTTAAAGGAAGTATAATTCATAAACTTGTTTTTTGAATCGAAAGGGAAATCGCTAGGCTTATTGGTATTGTTATTCATTGCAAATCTTTGGATTACCAATATGTGTGTTTAGTATAACCGCTCATAACTTGTTTATGTATCTTGGTAAAACTATTCACAATGCTTGACTTTTGTATTGGTATGACTTTTATTAGTGAAACCAATCTTAAGTAATCACCTGAGATGGTATGATCGATTTATTGTAATTGGTATGACCAACTCTAGACATTGGGGAACCGATCCTAGTAAGAGGTGCAACCGATCACAAGTATGTGGAATCGATCCTTGTAAGAGGTACAACAAGTCTTAGTAATTGGTAACCGATCCTATGACTTGTGCAACCGAATACAAGTAGATACCATAATTATGTGGTAACCGATCCTAGTACCTAGTCAACCAATTTTTGGAAAGCTAGTGTCACCGATCCTAGTACCCACATGGAGTTAGAACCGAAGCTTTGTGTTTTGGTGGAACCGCGAACCCCATTAATGGTTATTCGATAGGATAATCAATCACATAGTTCTTGGAAGTCAGATGAATCAATTCTAAACTAGTTTGGAAGTGTGGCAAATCGGTTCCAAGATTATAAATATGAAAAAGGATTTACAAAGTAAAGATGTCGACATACTTTGAACATGTGCAGTAATTCTTATCTTTTACTTTTCAAAGATACTCTTTAATAACTAAAGGAGAATCCCGGATCGAAATAAATTGAGAATCTTTTAATTAAGGTTTTTAGTTTTTATATGCTTTTAATTTCCAGCAATTAAAATGCATATCTTTAGAAAATAAAAATTAGTAATGTGCATTTACTAATTGGAGATTTTCTACTGAAATTTCAGTCAATATTTGGACAGTGCATTTCAAGGAATTATGAAAACCGTTTTTGCCCTTTTTGCATATCTTTGAGAATATTCGGTTTTGGAAATTCCTTGGTGTCCAAACTTCCTTGGTCTATAAATATTGAAGTTTGCATTTCGAGCAAACTAATCCTCAGAGCCAGCAAAACTACCTAGTTATGTTGTTACTGGTGGAGCCGTCTATTCGGAGAGGAAAGTACCCTAATTAGGCGAAATCTCTTACGACCGCTCGTTTTAAAGAATTTTTTGGGATTGGGAAGCTCTACGAGTACCGTTGGTGGGAAACTAGATAATTGCAGTTTATTATTAGTTTTCGATTGATTTGATTGACTAACGGTTGTTGAACTTTGATTGCACCTAGTTTGTTTATGTTTGAGAATCTTCTCTTCCGATATAAGATTCACTCAAATTAGATCGAAGTATCGACGGGGATCTTTAGAACTGTTTGTAGATCTAAAGACGTCTTCTGATAATCCATCGTTAACAGACTCCATTCTGTGTGATTGATCACAAGAGATTCAAGTTATTTGTGTGCAGGTGTTTATTGAAGATCTAAGAAGATTTTAAGACAAAGATGATTTCTTATTTGAGTTCATAATCTTTGGTGTGCACAAAACTTGATCGGCTGGGGATCCAACTATAATCGGTTTATCTTTGTGATAACCTTGATTGATTAGTTGAGTAGATCGGCATTAATACAATTCTTTGTGATTAAGAGTATTGATTGCATAGTCTAGACAATTACTTTGGTAGTTGTTGAATAGATAGATCTAAGAACCTGACAAAGGATTTTATTGGGATAAACGGAAGAACCTTTTGTCAAACTCATATCACGTTGTTTGAAAAGAGTTGTTACCGAACAGATTTGTTGTTCCTTTACTATTTGGAATACGATCCAAAGGAATTGTTCCAAGTGCGTGACTTATTACAAGTTGGGGGAGCAGGGATACTGAGGGAACTAGGTGAACTATAGGTTTAGTTGCTTGGTCTCAACTATACGAAGTTGGTTTAGATTTTGTATAGCGGCTTAATTCTGAGAGTATTCAATTCTGGACAAGGTCCCGGGGTTTTTCTGCATTTGCGGTTTCCTCGTTAACAAAATCTTGTTGTGTCTTTTACTTTTCTATTTCCGCAATTATAATTGTTTTATTATAATTAGAAGTAAAATACACAAACGTTAATTCCTAATTACTTGATAGCAATCTTATTGTGTTTGGTTAAGTCCGAACCTATTATCAAGTAATCATACTTTGTTGTTGTATTGTCTCGATCTTGTATCCATAGTCGATCACACAAGTTATCTTGTTGTCGTATTGTCTCGATCTCGTATCCATAGACAATCACACGAAGTGTGAACCGATTAGTTGTATTGTCTCGACTCAGTCCATAGACAATCACTTTCGGAGAAAGGACTTATAGGTTGAAAAGTTTTAGATTGTGGTATAATTGGGTACCCTCGTCTTTTCAAATTGTATCAGAGGAGGTAAACACGAAAAGCTGTAACAATCTGTGTTTGGTGCGATCCAACCTATAAGATTTGAATCAAAATGGTTACAGTTGAACCTGTAAATGATTCAGTTAACGAAAAACAAAATGAAGAATCAACACCTAATAAAGTCATCCTTTGCGAATCTACTGAACAAAGTGATCAGTATAATGAAGCAACTGATGACTGGCAAACTTGCCTTGAAAAACAACTTGATGAAATTTCCGAAGATGGTGATTCAGAAGTTGATCAAGATGTAGAAGAAGATATCTCTGTATTCTCTTCATTATTAGGTGTTGTGACCGGTCACACTAGTATCGGTAATACCTTAAATATGTAGGGGTTATCAAGTTCATTTAAGAACTCTCCCCCATTTGATGTCATTCCCAAAAGAACAACATGAACGGCCTTTCTTTTATACGAAATAAGGATTTATTTGGACATTAACAAATCACATGGATTTGTATCAAAAAAACATCGAAAAAATTAATCCAAAGAGGATCTTTGTGACTAATTTAAACGGTATGACTCAACATAAGAAAATCTTTCGGAGTAAAATACAGTACTTTCACATAATGTGGGTCAGGAAAGATCAATACTGCAGAATATCTCAAAAAGTTCATTCTATCTTTTATCCTTACATTCATAAAGACATAATAATAGATTTAACTTTTGAGCATATATGAGATATCAACTCGATTCATGAATATAAATACACGCAAAGGAACATATATCTCAATAAGACATTTGCAATATATAAAACCAATAAGATTAAATACTGCTAGTTCATCTTCAAACACTTAGAATTTAAATAAATAAATTTAAAAACATGCAAGATGAAAATCGTTGGAAATAGCTTGTGTACTCACAAAAATATGCTATACCAAACCCTAGTTATCCTTCTCGAACACAAGAATAAATTCTCATGAGAAGTTTCTTAGATATCGAGATTCTTGAAGAATTCTTTGTCATCTCTGAATTCATTCTTAGCAACAGACATATGAACATATGGTTCATGAATAAAAGAGCTAACTCCTTCAAACCTTTTTGATTGTTGTCTGACCAAAGCTTTTTGAATCTCCAGAGATATTTTTACAATAGCTTTAAGTTCTTGCATCTCCATCCTGGTCTTCCTTATCTCTTCGAGAATAGTAGAAAACCTTTGATAATTTGAGTCATTAGCTCTTGGTTTCTTCACGTTCTTCCTTTTTTTCAAAAATGACTCTTGAAAATTGGATTCTCTTTTCCCTTCATGGTTGATAAATAATTAACACCCATAGGAACATCCTTTTCATGAGAAGGAGTTGTGCTTGGAGACACCATGATTTGGTAGAATATGGCTTTGTGAAAACACAAAAAAAAAACTGCTCTACAAGCAACTTCTGATGAAGGAGTTCCAATCGAAGGTATAAAGAAAAGATAAGTAGGATTACGGAACCTATATACAAGGTAAATAGGATTCGTGTACAATCAACACAAATAACCCTAAAAAGGGTAGAAAAGTCGATTTTAACCTTTTTATTTGCATAGGGTGAAATCTTTTCAATATCATTACTGAAAAATAGAAGAAAAAAAATATGAATAGAAGAGATGAAAATTCAAGTAATAATATTCAAGATATAACCTAGAATAGCTAGTTTTGACCCTAAAGCTCGGTTGTGCACAATTCTTATCTCTTTTTTCGGGCGCATGAGACAAGATGCACTTTTAACAGATTTAGGTTATGCTGAGGTGAATAATAGTTTGCTTACCGCATGATTCCTGCACGGATTTATCATCATCCTTCTTTATAGATCGTTTAGACCTAGTTCTTTTCTTCAGAGATCTAACCTTTTCCTTAGAAATCAACTTTTTAATACCTCAGATGGATTAGTTTTTTGAACAAGTTTATGCTTGCTTTCCAAACGAATGTCTCTCCGTTAATATTACATACCTCAAATGAATTAGTTTCCGCTCGCTCCGTCATCTCAGATGATCTCCTTTTTTGTGTAAGCTCGAGAAAAATTGGCTGAGGCATATATAGCGGAAAACTCTCCCAGGCCCATGCTTGAATAAAATTGGTAGGAACAAACATCTCCGCCTCATAACTACCATCCACATGACGAATATCACACACTAGTAATTCTAAATGGCGGTGCAAACATAGGGGCGAGTGGAAATGAAATACCACGAGTACCACGAGACATCTGCACCGCCAGGGAATAAACTCATTATTTATAGTATCCATGGGACTGTGTTCAAATACATCATGACATAACCAAAAGTGGAGAAACGCATCTAACTCCACCCGGTCTGTCTCTCCCTCACAAGGAGGAATACCATCCCGCTCACCAGAAGTCATGTGAGCCAAATATTTTATCCAACATGCATAGGAAGCGCGACGCTGGATGGACTTAGGATTTTGATTAGAATACAGTCAGAATATATGTGTTCAATGTTGTGACCAATACAAGTGAATCATCTAACTTGTCTTGGGCTGATGAATCTTGCACTGATCATGATGATCTTACTTTGTCTCTGGTTACGCAACATATCAAAAATATTGTGAAGAGAAGCAGAAGATGTGTGAAACGGTGTTCTTGCTTCAATGCTTCCGATGATTCAACAATACATGAAGTAAAATCTCTTCAGTACATCAATGATGCGCATTCTTCTGATGCTTTCACAGAAATTTCTGTCAACTCTAATTCTGATTCAGAATACGAGTCTAACACTGAGATTTTGAAATTCTTGGATAAAAGTGAAGGAATTCACCGAGAAAATCTTCAACTAAATAAATTGTTGGAGAAACTTGAATCATCACTTCAGATGAAGAACCTTGAGTTTGATAAACTTAACGATGAACTCACCAGAACCCTATCTCTAAAATAAAAAGAGATTGATACTCTTAACTGTGACTTACAAAGGTTGTCTGGAAGCTCTGACAGCAATGTTATTTTGTAAAAAGTCTTGTGGAAACAGAAATGGTATTGGGTTTAAGAACAAGTCTATGGTCACAAACAATTCTT
The DNA here is from genome assembly GCA_023531105.1 of Papaver atlanticum. NCBI lineage: Eukaryota > Viridiplantae > Streptophyta > Magnoliopsida > Ranunculales > Papaveraceae > Papaver > Papaver atlanticum. Next base: position 4,222,402 of record JAJJMB010017752.1, on the reverse strand, counting down.
TTGTTCCAACCGGTTCTGGAAAGGTGGATGTCGAGTATTGTGATAAACAGGAGACCGATCAACAAAATAAGAATTCCTCTCTGTATTGCTTGTTTTGTGGAAATGTGAATCATGTTCAAAGTAAGTGTTGGAAATTCAAGAAGAATAACAAAAGGATTGCCAAGCTTCAGAATGACATGCAGAGGATAAATCTGGCCTTAAGCAACCAATATGGAACTCCCGAGGCCAAGAAGTATTTAAGAACCAGAACCAGACGAGGTAAGAAGTCAGTTTATATAATAAACCTTGTTACGTAACCTTGTGACACAAGAAGTGAGCATTCTGCTCCCTTCATTGTTACCTGATTGTAGTAATGTTTGCATCCTCTTTATTAACTTCAGAATATGAGGATTGCATTAAGGTTGATCAAGTCTTGTATAATTTTTTATTTTATATCTTGAAATTCCTTTAAGTGTTCTCATGAGTGGATAATAAGTAAGATGAGTTTGGTGAATTCTCTCCAAATATTCAAAATAATACAAAAACTTGTGTATTACCCTTATTATCATACACATCGTTTCCAGTCTGCAAAGACTTGATGTGTGTATCAACATTTGTTGTGCTTTGAACTCTGTTTATTGAGCTAAGAATAAGTTCTTACTTATGTTGATAAATTTAATTCAAGAGAAATTTACATAAGGATATGCAAGATAAGTTTTGTAGAATGAATTAAATATTATCAAAAACAGGTAATGAATCACGGACCGTGAAGACTTTTCCTATATGAAAAACCTCTTTAGGTTTTTACTGTATACCGTGTTTTATTTATATTTCCTTCTTCTTGAAAAATGTCTTTCACTCTTTATTTCCCGAAAGATACGGAATCATGGCTCCTGTAACCAGAGGTACCACACAAAGGGATGCAGTAGAAGCGGTTAATGTGTATCTTTGTGAAGGAATCAAATCTTCAAGAAAGAAGAAGGATAAGTCTTTAAATGATGAAAAAGGTTCTTCCTCTAACTCTCTTTTGTCTGTTTATCATCATGATAATGACTTTAGGGTTGTTGTGAAGAATTTTGTCAGCCAAAGAAATAATTTGAAATCTCGAATCATTTTATCCTTGGAAAGGATAACTCACTATGAAAAAATGTTGTCTCTAACTAAGAACACCTTGTGTGAACTTAAAAGAGATCTTAATGATTTAACTGACATCTCTGAAGACTTAGAAGAATTGAATGACCCTATCATCAATGAATTTTTTCAATAATGTAAGGGAATTTTTTGTAGATGTCTTGCGAAAGCTCTACAATGTCTAGGAAACTTCTTATGAGAATTTATTATTATGTTTAAGAATTATAACTAGGGTTTGGTATACCAAATATTGTGATTACATATAACTATTTCCAACGCCTTTCATCTTGCAATGTTTTTAGAATTATTTATTTAAATTCTAAGTTATTTGGAAGATGATCTTGCAGTATTTAATCTTATTGGTTTTATATATTGCAAATGTCTTATGAGATATATATGCGTTTGATGTTATCTCATATATGCTCAAAAGTTAAGTCTATTATGTCTTTATTCAAGTATTGATAAAAGATAAAATGAACTTTTTGACAGAATTCCGCAATATTGATCTTTCCCTGATCCACTATTATGTGAAAGTATTGTATTTGCTCCATAAGTTTTCTTATGTTAAGTGTTTCTGATTAAATTAATCATAAAGTTTCTCTTTTGATTAGTTTACTCGATGATATTTTAGACATTAACAAATTTTGTCCAAAGAAACTTTATGATTAATTTAATCAGAAACACTCAAATATTGATAAAAGACAAAACACTCAAACTTACCTCCCGTTCCAGACAGGGGATGAACCGTTGTAATCGACTCGGGCCACCGACTCTTTTGTCAGTGTACGAACCCGAGGGACCGAGGCAATATCGTAATTGTCGTCCTTCTCTGCAAACAGTTTATATTTAATTACCCTTCCTTAGAGCATCTCCAATAGAGGGTGAATATCTTATTTTTCATTGACACATAGGATTTTAGACCCATTTAACAAAAACTCATCTCCAATAGTTAGGTCCTAAAAATTAGGAGGGATGAATTACTAAATATGGAGGTGTTAAAGAAAGTCTTAACTATACCTTCGGATGCACCTCCACGTCATTAATTTTATTTAAATATATCCATATTTAATATAAAACTATATTAAAAATTGATAATATTATTTTTATCTAAATCTAAAATGCATGGTATAACCTTAACTACTGGAGATGAGTTTTAAGACAAAGGTCTTATTTGGACCAAAGTATGAAAACCCCCCATGAATGGAGGTCTAACAATGACCTCCACATAAGATTTTCGACACACTATTGGGGATGCTCTTAGTGTTTAAAAATAAAAAAATAATGTCCAAAGTCCAAAGTCCAATGTTCAAAACAAAAAAAAGTGCAAAATAAAAATAAAATTACAAAAATAAAATATTCCTAATACAATTTCTAAAGAGAAAATCTAAAAAAAATTAAAATAATAATAATAAAACTAAAGACCTATACTTCACTATGCGCACCACCAGGCCTTCGGCGCTTCAACAAGGTATTGATATTTTTGATAATCAGCTTTTGCTTTTTTTGAGGCACCATGTGACCGGAGATGGATCTGGCTTTGGCCCTTTGTAGCAACGTATCTCCACTTTACCTATTAAAGGCGGTGGTTTGGGGATTTATACGATGTCAGACACAAGCAATTATTGCTATCTTGCTTCTCATAATCAGACCAGGTCCGTGCAGAATATAATACTTAAAGACATATACTCTGCTTGTTGTGAGAATAGCCACACATACCAGCAAGCCTTGTGTACTTTTATTCAGGTTTGTGATTTACCTTTTTCCTTCAGCTTTGTAGACCCCGCGCCCCCCCCCTCTTCCCCTTCCATGCATACCCTGGCAGTTACATACTTTGATGATGTGAAGAAGAAAATCCCGAGCCAATTCGTCATGTCTAAGAGAGACTCGGTTTTGTGGCAATCTAACAGAATGAAACATGCGCAAGAGTACCTCTTGGCCGTACCAATTAGTGGGCTTCAACAGAATATTGGGCCAAGGCAGTTTAGAGCTGTTTTGTGCTATCGACTCGGTATCCCGTTTTTTCCAAAAGGTGGTTTGTGTTCGTGTTGCAAGCGAGATATGGACATTTTTGGCGATCATGCGATTCATTGTGCCAGTGAGGTCGGGCTCAAGTATCGTCATGATCTTGTTAGAGATGTTGTTGCTGATATGTGTTATAAAGTTGGTGTGCATGCTAGAAAAGAAGTATCCTTGGGCCATCTTTCAAATGGCAAAGACTTGAAGCCTGCAGACATCCTTGTTTATGGGTGGGAGAATGGGAAAGATGTGTGTTTTGATGTTACTGGTGTTTCACCTTTTACTACCGCGGCTGGGAATGCTTTCATACCAGGTCAAGCCATTTCCAATGCAGTTTCTCGTAAACGTACCAAATATTTAGACATATGCACATCTCATGGTTATGGATTGGGTGTTTTGGCTTTCACTTCTTTAGGTGAGCTTGGTGAGGATTTTGTAGTGCTTTTAAAGAGGCTTAAGAATTACCTAGCTAACCTTGATGCTAGCAGTGGTCATGGTAGTTTTCTTTTTCATAGATTAAGTTTGGTTATTCAGAAAGGTATTGGTGCCCAGCTTGTGGCTAGGCTACCAACTGCTCCTTTGTAATTTTTTATCCCTTTTGTTTTTTAATAATATGCCCCTGGTGGTTTCTTTCTTTCTATAAAAATAAAATAAAACTAAAGCCAAATAAATAAAATAATGTTTTTTTTCTTCGTTCTTTTCGCTTTGTCTTTTTGACTCCAAATTCTTTAATTGACCACCAAAAGCTTTGGCAACTCCTTTTTTCTTTCGCTCCAAAGTCCAAAATCTGTAGTTAAAAGACAATTACCCAAAAACGTAAAATAGAACAAATAAAATAAAATAAAATAAAAATTACAAAACAAAATCTAAAAATTAAATCTAAAATTCTAAACCTAAAAACAAGTCCCCGACAGCGGCGCCAAAAATTGATGGTATTTGTACAGTGATAAGTAATATGGTTCGTTCAAAGACTTGTGAAGATTGTACTTTTAGATTTAAATTTTTAAGACTAAAGAAAATAAAACAAGTAAAAGTTGATGTGAAAATGAAATTAGAGAGACTGGGGGTAGGGATGTCACTATTTACCAATTCCAAAGTGATACTAATTATAACCATGCAATTTCACACGTTCAATTTGATTCTCAACTTTTGCAAAAGTAGATTTTTAGAAACAACAAATGTTAATCCAAAGCATGGGACATCAAAACCCTACGCTAAGCATGTTCCATCAATAGAAAATATTGCTCAAGCATTGAGGAAGGTAATGTAATATTGTAATTTGTTGGTTTTTTTTTTTTTTGTTTCTTTACTTGTTAATTTGAAGTTGTTATTAACTTAAAGTATCGCTTGTTGCAGCAATATTTAGTACTTATCCAGTACCAGAGGAGTTTGATGATCCAATGATGCTTGATTAATGATTGTTGAAGTCCAGATCTTGTTGCAGACTTGAGATGGAAAGGAACTATGGAAGTGATGGTTTTAACACTTTATGTTAATCTTTGAACAATATTTTCCTTCGGTTATGTACTTATGTTAGTTAAAGTCTTGAAGAACTTAAGTAGTTGGCTAGTTGCAGTAAATTTGAACAATCTTTATCAGCTTATGTCAGACTCAAAACTCATTAACTTTGTTGTTTTTGTTTTAAAGAACTTATGTTAATTATGCTTATGTTGTTATGTTAGTATGCATGGGTGTGGCTGGGAATAACAGGGAAAAATTGCAGGAATTGGAATTGAAGGAAAATGTGTTTTGTAAAACACCAAAACTGCAGGAACAGTTGTTACAGTTCTGACACGGTTTAAAACCGGTGCCGAACTGAGTCGACTCGGATCGGTTTAAAACCGAACCGAGTGATTATCGGCTCGGCAACGGTTTCAAATTTGAGAACCGACACCTAGTCGGCTCGGTGGTCGGTATCGCCGAAAAACCGGGCCGACCGGCCGATGTGCAGGCCTAGACAGAAATACAAGATGAATGGAGTGCAGGAAGAGAGCGGGAAGAGGTTAAACGGCAAATGGAATTGGATTTCAAAGCTGGCAAAGATATTAAGAAACATCGGAAGTTATTAAAAACAATAGAATGGAAATCCAAGAAAGACATAAACTCTTCCTTTGTCATCGCAACTCTTGAAGGTGGAGTCCCCCAACTTCATCAATTCTCAATCACAGAAGAAGATGTTAAGCTTGTCACTACGTTTTCTTTTTCCGGGAATGTCACCCCAGACAGTCGTACTCATCTCACCAATCTTTTGAATACCCATCTCACCGACCAGACCTCTTTCTTGGATGCCGCAAAACTTGCTCAATACTGCCTGACTCATGTAACTGGGGTTGCCTAAGACAACAAATTCGGTGACGCTTCTGTTGGAGGATGGGGCACGATGTGGACCCTTCAGAAGAAAGATAAGAGAATTCATCTTCCTTACAGAGTAATGAAGGAAATCAAAATGGGAGATGATACTATAGCTGTATGCTATGATCTTGGAGAAATTCCTATTAGGTCTTGATTACAAGAAGAGAGACGACTGTTCTGAAAAACTCATGACTGAAGACCATGTTTTATTTTCTCTCTTTTGTTTTGATATCAGTTATATAGCTTTTATTTTGATATCAGTTATAGCCTAACATTTTGCGGCTTCCTTGTTGCCAGTCTCGAAATTTCAGCACTATTGGAGTTATTTCCTATATTATTCCACTATTCTAGGGAACAAAATATATTCAGAATTTCTTTTTTGTTTATAATCACATTCAGTGGGAATTCGAGATCTTTCCAAAGCAACACATTGTTTCCATTTTTCACTTCTATAGAGTTAGATGCTTTGGAATGTAAAACTAAGTTCACAAAAGTTGTCAAATAGCCCTAAAACAACAATTTCTGGGTGAAAAGATATGTAAAGTTTGATACTGTTTAGATTCCCAGGAATTAAAAAGATACTTTTCAATTATTCATTTTGGATATTACACCCAAACTTTTATAAATTAATATTTCATAATAGATTAAGGGTGGGGATCCTGCAACAAATCCTTTTGACAAAACTGCGCAACCATTAGATGCAATTTATCGGATGGTTTATAACTTCAAATGATGTGGCATCTAACTGAATTTATTCTCCGTTTGGTACGTATCCAACCAAGTCGAGGAAACAACCTTTAGGAAATAATTGGATTTAGTACCACTAATAATTCTTATGTTGATCATCATGCTCATGATCGTAATTAATTTCCTCTCTGATTAAATAAAACCCAACACCTAAACTGTGTTACTATCATCCAGTTTCTTCTTCCATTAGTTCTACAATAACGGGGTTTAGTTCATTTGTTAATGTCAACCATTATCACCACCAACAAACAGTTTCTCCGACTTTATTATAGAATTACCACTAAATGAACATCAGTTTCTTTTAGGAATGTTAATTAACTTAAGTAAGCTGATGTAGATGGAAAACTATATGGAAGCTTTGGTGAGTTGAATTAATGACTCTTATGTTGTTGATATTGACAATTTTCCTTGCAAAATAATGACAAATGCTTCTTCTTCTCCTCATAATGAAAATCAAGAAAAATCATTTCATCATTTTCATGTCCTGATCTTGAGCTTTTGATGTTATCCGTCATGACGATATGAATATCGACGATGATGAATATATACTAGCTGTGTCCATAAAATAGAAAAAGAAAAAAGGAATCAGTTTCGTACGATTTAGATCATCAAAAATCAGATTCCTCGCATCTTGAATCCATTCAAAAAAATTATTTGAAACCTTTGTCTATTGATGATCTAAAATGGTAAGACCCCGAACATTCCAAGTAGGAGATTTGGTTCTAAAAACAGCAAAGCATATTCAACAAGACATGTCCGCTCTCAAGTTCTCTCCAAAATGGGAAGGGCCGTATGTAATCATCAAGGCAGTATCCAGTGGATATTACAAAATCTTGGCTGTTAATGGAGGAGTGGAAGGAAACATCATCAATGGCAAGTGGCTCAAAGCATATTATGCCTGAACGATCAGTGAACAATTACTTTGATTCCAAAATGTAATTTCTATTCTTCAAAGAGTATGCAATATGCTCATTCATTCGAAATTTGAAGAAGAAAAAAATTAACAAATCCTAACCCAAGATCTCAATAATCTACCAATTTTAAACATAAAATGGAGGTTGTTAAACTGTCACGTAAGCAATTTTGTGAACCACTTAGATATAGAAAATCTAACGTCTTGTAAGCTTTGTCAAAAGCATTTGTCAAAATGCTTTGTTACATGATCCCGGCCCATAGATTAAAACATCCTTATATAATTATTAATATAATACACAATAATTAATACTCCTTCCGTTTCAAAAAGGCCGTCCTCTATTCCATTTTGGTATGTTTCAAATTTATGTCCAGCTTCTGTTTATAGTCATATTTTTCCAATGAACTCTCTAATATACGCTTAAGTTTTATATATTCATAAATTCTTTTTTAATGCGACCCAATCTAAAATATTAATGAAATCTGTATAATGAAGGAAGCAAATATATCATTTTTTCCTTTTCGAAGACAATGTATATGGTTCCAAATTAAATTCCTTATAAAGGTTATATACTCCATAAATATACAATCTTTTTATCTCTATAATCTTTTCATTTTTTTTTTCTTTTCTTCCAAACACCATTTTCATCTCTATAATCTTTTCATCTCTCTTTTTTCCAAACACCATGGACTACGAAATGTTAGCTTACCTACTTTGCCGCACAATGTTTTCAGAATATTTTCTCTTTTACTTTGGTGATATTTTTCCATAAATCGAATATGTTTAATTTTCTTTTTTTTATTTCCTATCTACAATCCCGTATCAATTTTTGGTAGTTTTTATTACCAACATTTTTATTGAAATAAATTAGAAAAGTACTTGAGGGTAGGCATGTAAGCTACTACGGTCTTCTTAATATCTTGACAAAGTCAAAGCGGACTATCTTTTTGAAACAGAGGGAGTATGATATAACTGAGATAAAATGAGCGAAGCTGTTGTGACTCAGTTGAACAAACATGTTTTTTTGAACTACAAGACACAGTTGGAAATGGCTTGACATCCTGTAGGGATAGGTTGGTCGTCGTTTTCATCTAAATAGAGAAAAGGAAAGAGACAAAAAGATCTAACTCGAAACTCAAATGATATGAATCAGTAAGAATAAATCGTATTCCTTTACAAGACAAACCACATGAAGATTAGCCAACATCAAAAGGATTATAAAAAACAATTAAGGAGGAAAAATGATCAAGTCAGCAGGAGAAAGATAAGGGAAAAGTATTAATTTTCCAATGATACAATTTAGACCACAAGCTGTCAGAAAAGTATAAGCAAGCATTAATGGGTGAATTTATATATTGATACAGTGAACAAATGACCAAGAAGAGAAAAACAATCGGAAAAGTACAGTACAATTCTCCAAAACTTTTAGACTATCACCAACTAATCTAAGATATTCGAACTTCTACTGCCAAACATCACCACTTTAATATTCACTATCGGACCCGGTTCGTGTCATCACCGGTCCTTCTTTCACGACCATATAAAGATTTAAATTTCAGAGTATTGAAATATAATGAGCTTTACAATACCTATTTTAAAAGTCTATGAAACATAGATATCAAACATGAACTAGTTTAAACAAGATGAAGCCACTTTCAACCCAAATTAAGGCAGAATGAAAACCTTTTCATCTTTTACCAGAGTCTCATACTAGAAACTCAAGTCGAGTAGGTCTGGCCAATACCAGGTATATAAGCAGTTATGAACATAAAGTCCCAAAGTATGGAACCCCAGAAAAAGGCTTGATTATTTTTAGATAATAGTAGATAGAAACAACGCTCGTAAGAAGTCCTATTGAAACCAAGAAATATAGGCCTGCCTGCCATCCACACCAGAACAGGCATTTTTTGCGCATTGCATACGGCTCTAGAATGGAATCTACTTTTACCTAAGTCGTATCTTGCTCAGACCAATAAAAAGAGCGGGAGTTATAGTTGAAGCCGCCAGTAGAAAACCCTCCTAAATTCATGGATTAGTTCTGTACGGCCGATAAAGGATACTAAAAGTGTTTTCTATGCGCGTTGTGGTGGAAAAATATGGGTACGTATATTTCCAGACAAACCTGTTACATTAAGACCTTGCGCATTGCATACGGCTCTAGAATGGAATCTACTTTTACCTAAAGTGACTAACCTCCAAACCCTCCATATGGCTTAGAATTTCCTACCTTGAACCGAATTAGGCCCGAAAACAACTTTTTTTGCAACTATGGCAGGTAGTTTACTCGCTTCCTTTTATAAAGGAAGGAACCTTGGGGACTTTCTTGTGGCTTTAAATTGCAGACCTTCTAACTCTAAAACATCAAGTACCCAATACCGAGTCGGGCTCTTCTCCTACCCGTTATGGCTCGAATCCGTAGTCAATCCTATTTCCGATAGGAGCAGTTGACAGTACTTCGAGCTTGGAACGAGCATGAAGAAATTAACGATACTTCTTTATCTTTTGAGTTGTTCTGCCAAACTCACGTACCACTTGAATCGGCGAACAACCGAACCCTTCATATTTTTAACTGATCAATATGAGGTGGCACTTTCGATTGTCGTATTTAGGATAGGAAGCCTTTCATTTCCTAAATAAAAAGGTACTATGTTTTTTTGGTATATAAACAAATAGAACACAAGCTCTACCGTCCACTTTTGGCTCTCGGTAGAGTATAGCTTTCTTGCCCGTAGAGGTACTGAAAGTACTCGAAGCATATGGACCTAGCCCACCTAATCTAACAGAAAACCATGCTCCACAGATTCTCATCAGTACGAGTCAAGGGAATGGCTCCCTGACATCTGATTCCCTTTTGCTGTAGTTTTCTTCCTTAGTTATCAAAGATTGACTTATAAGAACGGATAGTTCGGTCTATTTTTTTTATCTCCCCATGAGTTGTATGTTTGCAGGGTTCCAAACTCAATGGTGGAAACTAAATACGAGGGTTGGAACGTTAAGTGAGGGAAAAGTCCCAGTCAGAATCGTGGAGGGATTCCTAGATTGTACTGAAAGTAAACCGTAGAAGTTGGAGTTGGAGACCGCAAGATATGTTTTCAGATACCACAATTCAATTACAACCCGTCTTTGCTCAAAGGAATCAGTTGATGCAGGTGGAAACGGTCTTGGTTTAACGAGATCTGGACTGGTTGGTTGAGCAGGAGTGAGTCATAAAAGTAAATAAAAAACGATAAATTGTGGGTTCCATCGTTTCTATGGTTACTGTTTAAACGGTGAGGTCCTTTCTATACACCGGAGCTTGAGGCATTTTCTCTACCCCTTCTTACCCTAAGGTCACCTTGCGTCCTTGAACCGATAACTATCTTTCGGCTAACCTAGCCTCATCCGATCCTTCTCTTTCGCTTCTCCTAATCTTCCTGAGTTTGGTTAACCGTATTCTGAAACACGGAAAAAAATCATCGCCTTGGTAAGCTATTGCCTCACCAACTAGCTAATCAGACGCGAGCCTCCTCTCTTAGGTGGAAGGCGAAAAAGGCCTCCTTCCGGGGGGCGTTTGAAGTCTAGGCGCAACATGGTACTCTTTCTACCACTATGAGGTTTTTTGTTGTCGTTGGAACAAGGAGAAGCCCCACCCCTATCAATTTCAAATCTTTTAATTCTATAGGGTTAAATAAAAATTAGATTGACCCTTTGGTATAATTGTTATGCTTAGTGTGTGACTCGTTGGGTTTAACTCAACACCATCTCCTGGCATTCCTTACTTGTATGGAAGTACAAGAAGGTTGGTAGCTTTGTTAGGACTGTGCATTAGTGTGTGCTTTTAGTGTCCCTGGTCATTGGCATCCTTTGCTAGACTCCGATAGAGGAGTTACAAAAGACAAGAGAGGAATGGAGGTTATTGACACGGGAGCTGCTCTAAGTGTTCCGGTTGGTGGGGCTACTATTTAACTTGGAAAATAAAATGTTCCATACTAATGGATTCGGGGCCATCAAGTCGAGCTATCTTCTCCTGGAAGTCTTCAGATCGGTGAGAAGGTTGTTTACAAACTCTCAGCCAATCAGAAATGTCACAAAATCCCCCGCCCTTCGGGGATGTCCTCTTTCGATACTCTCCCTTTTATTGAAAGTTTTGACTCTTCGCATTTATAGAAAGAGACTCTGTCCGGCCGATCATTCCGCTGGCATCTCGCATTCACGCCCCCGTTTGACTGCCGTTCAATTTCCTTCCTGTTAACTCCTGAAGGTAGTTTTCAAAACTAAGAGAATCCCGCCTAACAAGATCCCCATTTCATGTATCATAAATGGATCCGCGGGAATATTTTTATGTCTAGAATATTATTCCCGTCAGACTTGAACCTAACTCAAATAGCAAGGCAAGGGTTCGGAGAATTTTGCAGCAATCTTCATGCAACTCCAGACAATGCAAGACTCAAAACGGACCGCTTGAGAAATTCAACCACGATTAGCCAGGCCTCACACAATCTGGTTCCATTATCACAAAGCTGCTCCAAAGTTGGCTTATGGCAGGGCTCTCAAGATAAGCTGTTGGTAGGACTCCTCTTTCAAGATAGGGGCCTTTAAAAGACCGGGAAAAAGCAGAATATTTGATGGAAGAACGGGAGATCCTTTTGAACAACCCGTTATAATAGTTCATTCTATTCAAATAATCCCCGTTTCAGAACCGTACATGAGATTTTGTTTCATCCTAGTTTAAAAATAGAAAACAAATTCAATCCAATGTAAATCAGGATGAAACTGGTTTCATCCTAGTTTAAAAATAGAAAACAAATTCAATCAAATCTAAAACAGGATGAAAATTGGTTTCATCCTAGTTTAAAAATAGGAAAAAAAAAAATCAATCCAATCTAAAACAGGATGAAATTGGTTTCATCCTAGTTTGAAAATACAAAAAAAAATTCAATCCAATCTAAAACAGGATGAAATTGGTTTCATCCTAGTGTTAAAATACAAAAAAAATTCAATCCAATCTAAACAGGATGAATCGGTTTCATCCTAGTTAAAAAAAAATACAATCTAAAACAGGATGAAACTGCTTTTATCCTAGTTTGAAAAGGATGAAACCAAATTCAACCTAATCTAAACCATACGTACCTACAATAAGATGAAAACAAATCATGTAACCAACCAATTGTTGATTCAATCAGTGATTGTTGAAGCCAAACCATACTCAACCAATTTTAAACAAGATTTTAAATTGGTCAGATATGGGATTAAATAAAAAAAAAAGGTTAGGGTTAGGAAACTTACATGTTTTCCGATTATCAAGAGTTATGTTGATGATTTGAAATCTAAATCAGCTTCTTGTTCCTACGGAATAATGAAATTGAGAAATTACGATGGTGGTGTCGATTGAATCAAGTTGTTGATTACAGTGGTTTTGGTAGTGGTAGTGATATATTGATGTTATCATGGTCGACGGTGAAAGTAGATGGAGTTTATAGTTTCTCTGTTGGTGTACACACAATGGTGGAAAGCGATGAAAAAAAATGGATCTTGTAGCTTTTCTGTTGATTGGGAGAAAGATGATGGTGGAGTGACGGAGAGATAGAGGAGATAGATAAAGAAATAGATATGGGTTTATAAATGTTCGTTTTAAGATTATGTGACCCTCGTCCATCTCACCCATACCAATAGTTTAGCCGTCTATCTCGACCTGAATTTTTGGATCTCTGGGCATTTAACCCATTTTCTGAAGTAGGAAATACCAATAGGTCCTAGAAATAATATATTAGAGAGAGTTTGGTCCAGTTGACTCAGTTAACTATCTGTTTGGTCCATTTTCAAAATATATATTACAGTTTGGTCCTGCAAATTATGGTTTGGTCCTAGGGTGACGTCATGGATGATGTAATTGTCATCTTGTAGTGGCAGAAATACCCTTTCAGATCCATATATATAGGAATTTCTTAGCACAAAAGAAATCATTTTCTTTTTCTTTTTCTTTTTCTCTCTCCTAGTTTCAGATATAGTTTCTCTCTGTTCTTGTTCTTTTTTTTCTTTTTCTTTTGTTTTGTTGTTGGTGTTTGAATATGATGAAGACGATTGTGTTGAAGATGAAGAAGGCGATGAAGATGATGAATGATGAAGATTTATATTTTTTGTTGTTGTTGAAAACGGTGGAGATGATGAAGACGACGACGAGAACTTGTGATGAAGAATTTGGATGTTTTTTCGTCTCTGTTGTTGATGCTGATGATGGAGACGATGAAGATGAGTTGTTGCTGCTGATGAAGAAGATGAAGATGACGAAGTTCATTTCTGGAATGAACTCTGGTTTGTGATGAAGATTTTGATGTTTTTTCGTCTCTGTTGTTGCTGCTGATGATGGAGACGATGAAGATAAGTTGTTGCTGCTGATGAAGATGACGAAGTTCATTTCTGGAATGAACTCTGGTTTGTGATGAAGATTTTGATGTTTTTCGTCTATGTTGTTGCTGCTGATGATGGAGACGATGAAGATGAGTTGTTGCTGCTGATGAAGAAGATGAAGATGACGAAGTTCATTTATGGAATGAACTCTGGTTTGTGATGAATTTCATTTCTGGAATGAACTCGTGTTGAATTACTAGGTGTTCATTTGAAGGAATGAATTCCGGAGTTCATCAGACAGAATAAACTCCGCATAAAAAATAAGTAGGAAATTTAGTTTGGTTTTATTAGGAGTTCATTTGAAGGAATGAACTTCGGAGTTCAACAGACAGAATGAACTCCGCACAAAAAATAAGTAGGAAATTTAGTTTGGTTTTATTAGGAGTTCATTTGAAGGAATGAACTCTGGAGTTCATCATATAGAGTGAACTGCTACAAAAAATAAGTAGGAATTAACACGGAAGGGTACTTTGGTCTATTTAATAGTTTTAAATAATTATGGACCAAATGGAAAAGGTGATTTCTGAAAGGACCAAACTGACTTGGGACCACCTAAAAAATGACCAAACGATATTTTTCCTTTTTCTGAACTAAGTTCGTGGGATCTCCAAATTCTCTACTGTCTGGTTCATGGGCAAGGGCACTGATACGGGTGGGTTGTAAAATAATTTTGTAGATGGATGATGGGCTGAGGCATAATCTATGTCGTCCAAAATTTGGGATAATAATCCCGGCCACTTTTTGACCCACAAACATACTCATTTCTTTAGACTATTGACTAGGTATCACTGGAGCCTATGGCCCAGGCTCAACCTTTTGTTTCTCTTGTTATTTTTTATTTATGTAGTGCAAGATTACTTCTTTTTTTTTTTATAAAAGGAGTGCAAGATTATACTATCTGTAAGACTTTATAGCCTTGTCTGTAGTTATAAGTTGATTGTACCCAAGACAAATATAAGTTGCGATCGATAGGAAAGTTTAGAATTAAATCCTTTGATAGACAATGTTTTCTTCTTAAACGTTTTTCCAAATGCTAGGATTCAATGAAGGAGACGTTGTGGCTGTATATATCATCTTTGTTTTCACACGACATTTCTGTTGTGCATTTTATATTAAGGATTTCGACTAAAAAAAGATTTTATGCTGCTTTTCCAAATGCCAGTGAAGATGGATGGAATTCCCTCTTGGATTAAACCAAGTCCTATGTAATATCCCCTTTCTTCTTCCACTTCAAATTTGAAATTAATTGGATATCACACTTGTGGATGCATAGGTTATTTAAAGGTCTCAAGTGTTAAATTAGTACACCCCATCTAGTTGGGTATCTAGGATAATTACTAGGGATCCTATTATTAAGATTTAATTACCCGCTCACACAAATACGTGGTTAGAGTTTCTCTTTTACTGAAAACCTAAAAGAGACGAAAATTAAAGAGGAAGGAAAACAACAGTTCCATATTTGGAAAGGAAAAGAAATAAGCGAGAATACCTTAAGTGCTTGATTTTACTTATCAAAGGGAAAATCAACAAAAGTTAGAGTGAAGTTTATGCGGATCTTTTAATGGAGGCGATATAGGAAAGAACAAACAAAAAAGGAATAATGGAGGTGTGCTCTTGTCTTTGTAAGAGAAGACAAAATCTTAACCAAGATATTGTGCTCGTTAGACGACTTAGTTTATCCATTTTTGCAACGTTGTTATGAGGTTTTTTTTTTCTTTGGTTCTTTTTCTTACGTTCTTAGCATTATTTGGGGTTCGACCTGCAGGTCGATGATTACTTTAAAAAAAACATTTTGTGTTAAACTTTAGATTTTCATTTTAGACTTATTTCAATTAAACTTTTTTTATTCTTGTGAAAAGACGAGGGTACCCAAATACACCACAATCTTTCTGTTTCAACCAATAAGTTCTCTTACCAAGTGTGATCGTTTATAAACAAAGTCGAGACAATACAACAACTTTGGTATTCACACTTTGTGTGATTGTCTATGGATACGAGATCGAGACAATACGACAACCAAATTGTGATTACTTGATAATAGGTTCGGACATAACCAAACTCTAAGATCACTATCAAGTAAATCGGAGTTAATATAAAGTTCAATTTACTTTAATTGTAATAAAACAATTATAATGCGGAAAGGTAAAGTAAATGACACAACAAAATTTTGTTAACGAGGAAAATTACAAATGCAGAAAAACCCGGGACCTAGTCAAGAATTGAATACTCTCGGAATTTATCCGCTATACAAAATCTAAACCAACTTGGTATAGTTAAGACCAAGAAAGTACCCTTAGTTCACTTGGTTTCCTCAATATCCCTGCGCTTCCGACTTCGATGAGTCACGCACTGGTACAATTCCTTTGGATCGTATTCCAAACAGTAAATGAACAACAAATATGTTTAGTAACAACACTTAGATTCTTTTCAAGATAAAGATATCTTAGGTCATATGCAAAGGCTCTTCCGTTTAATCTAATAAACTCCTTTTCCTGGTTTGATCAATCCAATCTTTATTACCGAAGTAATAAGATTCGGAATTGCAACAATCAAAATAGATCTCAAAGAGAACTATTAGTTGATGCCGATCTCACGTAACTAATTAATCAATCGAATAAATCTGATTCTAGTTGGATCCCATCCGATCAAGGTTTGTGCACACACAAAGATACGAAAACCAATAAGAAATCTTCTTCGTCTTCTTTAATCTTCAATTAAACCTGCACAACACCACTTGAATCTCTTGTAATCAATCACACACATAACGGAGTCTGTTAACAATGGATTATCACAAGATGTCTTTAGATCTAACAACAATTCTAAAGATCTCGTCGATACTTCGATCTAGTTTGAGTGAATCTTATATCAGAAGAGAAGATTCTCAAGAATAAACAAACTAAGTGCAATAAAGGTTTCAACAACCGTTAGTCAATCAAATCAATCGAAAACTAATAACACTGCGATTATATAGTTTCCCACCAACGGTAATCGTAGAGCTTCTTGATCCCACGGAATTCTTTAAACGAGCGGTCGTAAGAGATTCCACCTAATTAGGATACTTTTCTCTCTGAATAGATGGCTCCACCAGAAACATCAAGAAATGAAGTTTGTATGGATCTTAGGATGGTTTGCTAGAAATGCAAAATTAGGTATTTATAGACAAAGGATGTTTGGACACCAAGAAATTTCCAAAACCGAAAATATTCTCAAGATATGCAATGAATAGCAAGATTCGGTTTTCATAATTCCAATAAATGCTTGTCCAATATTCCCGAAATCTCTCAATAAAAAATATGCAATTGGTAAATGCACATTTACTAACTTTTATTTTCTAGAGATATACATTAATTGCTGGTAATTAATGTATATAAAACTAACAACCTTAATTAAAAGATTCTTAATTTATTTCGGCACAGGATCTCCTTGAGTACTAAGGAATATCTTTGAACAATAAATGATATGAGTTATTATCCGTGTTAAAAGTATGTTGACATCTTTTTCTCTGTAAATCCTTATTTCATATTCACATAGATTTACATTCTTGGAATCGGTCATACCACACTTCCAAACAAGTTTAGAATTGGTTTCCCTGTATTCCAAGACTACTATGTGATTAATCAATTACCAAATCACATACATGGATTCAATTGGTTCTACCAATCACTAGGATCGGTTATACATACTTATGGAAATACTTGTGATCAGTCACACCAGTCACTAGGATCGGTTACACCAGTTACAAGGATCGGTTCCATATTCCCATGGTATTGCTTGTGATCAGTCACACCAGTTACCAGTACCGGTTACCAATTACAAGGATCGATTACACGTCTCTGAGATCGGTCACACCAATTACTAGGATCGGTTACACCAATTACTAGGATCGGTCACACCAATTACAAATATCGATCATACCATCACATGGTGATTACTTAGGATCGCTTACACTAATTAATAAAAACAAATCATACCAAATCATAAGTCAGGCATTGTGATTAGTTATACCAAGATACATAACCAAGGTTAAGATCGATTCTACCATCTCACACATATTGGTCATCCAGAGATTTGCAATGAATAGCTGAACCAATAAGCCTAATGATTTCCTTTCGATTCACAAAACAAGTTTATGAATGTACTTCCTTTAAACGAATGTAAAACATTGTTTCATAGGATGAAATCTTTACCATAACTCATTCACATAATCATAACAATATATACAAGATTATGTCGATGTCATATGTACGAAGTTCAAAAGATAAGCGTTATACTTCGTAGTCTAATTCCCTAATATTGTGATCATACAATTATGACCATGTCACATCACTAAAGTATTATAAAATATGTACAATATATACAGCTTCGCGGTTATGTTTTCAATATAGCACGACTTAAAAGATACGTTAGGAATGAAACAGTTCAAGTCAATATTACTAACCTCAAGTGGAAGGATGATGTCGTCGTTGTGGTTCGCTAATTCTTCACATTCTACTTGTATGTCTTAGCTTTCCTAGACTTTCTAGTCTAACCTCTACGAAGTTGACTTTAGTATTTAATCAAGCGACTTTAGATTTGTTTTGACACACTAAAATATGACAACCAAACTTGACATACCAACGTTTGGTGAGTTCAACCAAGCTATGCTCTAACAATCTTCCCCTTTGTCAATTTTAGTGACAAAACTCTTATTACATATGGATAAACAAATTACAAAAGAATTCATTTTACATACTCTTGATTCCAAGTTTCAACAGCACTAAAACCTGCATATATTCAATCAATAAATGTCGATGTTGACATTTGAATAACAAAAGCTTTTACCCCACAACCACCCCCACCAGCCACCCCACCCCACCCCCCCTAAAGGCAAGCTAGGTAAATATTCAATCCGAACATCTTTGTTATTCCCCTTTTTGTAGTCAGAAATACTACATGTTTCTCCCCCTTAGTCAATGCTTTACTCTTTCGTTAGATATAACGTTTAAGCACAATTGTCCTTTCCTTAGTGATTGCAAATCACTTGTTTACTCCATATATTTCTCCCCATTTTTTTCACAAAATAACAAAGGTTCGATCAAGTAAAGGACAAACCGAAAGGATCTTACAAATCTAAAGGACTTGTAAACAACCTATAAGAGTTAAGCACGAAGGTTTCACATACCACTTTAGATAACCAATATTAAAACTGAAACTACAAGTAATTTAGTTTTAATATGTTATCAAGGAAACAATTTCCCAAAGCAATTTTCCCTAATAGTTTAACAAATCGACTAAGAAACTGAATTCCCTTGTTAAACCGATTGCGTATGTGCAATCGCTTATTTCGATCATCAGGCTCTAATTATTCAGACAATAACTTAGACCTTTCTATTTAGACAAGACAAACACTAGGTTAGTTAACTAGTTTTTTATTGTCAAGGCATTCGATTAGACTTGAATAACCGAATCCTCCAATTTGATAATTCTAACTAAGATCAGAATTAACTTAGTTTTTCTTATCCGGAATCAATTGGACTAAACAAATGATCCCGTATTTTGTAAAGCCTAAACAATACATACAAACCAACATAAATTGACTTGCAAAATTATTTTTCTTAATTGGAAGCAATTGAAACAAATATACTCATTATAGCCCCGCAATTGCACCGAATTTCGTTAAGCAAAAACACTTGATACCCAACAATAAAGAAGATATCAAACAATAAGTCAAATAAATTGACACAGTTTTCCTTAACCGGAAACAATAAAATCATACACACACACATCTATACACAATAATGGAATATATCAATTGTACTGAAATTTTGTTAAGCAAAAGCAAAATATATATGCAATATAAACAGGCTTTTCTTAAACAGAAAAACGATTAACTAACAAATTTGTTACCTCAAATTCCGCAGCCTCTTCTCCCCAGAAAGATATATAATTAAGCGCAAGTTCAAAAAAGAACTCTCCCCCAGTATGTTGTCATCCTCTCGCAAGAACAAAAGAGCAACAAAAAAAGCAACATTTACCAGAGAAAGGTTGAATCTGTTTTAACTAATGCATGTCAATAGCAAAAGTTGAACACCCAAAACACATATGTTATGCTAAACACATCTCATGTAAACAAAAATTGATTCAACATATTGTGACTTTTCACATATGAGTTTCAATCGGAAGACCTTATGATCCTTTGATAAAGCCTACCAACATGGGCTAGAAATTAATCCCGCTAAATCAAAAAGCCACACAAATCATAAGGGTATCATCATACGAGATCGAATATTAAGGTTAATGAAAACCGAAATCAGACATCCCATAAACCGAATACACATATCAAAAAGATAAACATTCATTCACAGGCTATGTAATTGGTAACTATCACAATAAAAATTATAAAATAATAATTGTGTTCATTAATAATGATAGTTTTATTCAAATAGACCTTATAATATAATTGAAATAAATCAAAACATTTATGTCTATTTTATGGATTAGATCTTTGAACAGTTTCTCAAAGATCATCTTCAGTATCCTCAAATTTCTTGGGATCTTCATCAACAGCATCACGACTGATTTCCCAGATTCAACATACAGTACCTTGTTTATATTTCACAAGCTAAAGCATTAACCTTTCGATTAATATTCCGAGCATACTTGTAATACCCCGATATTCGGCAGTGGTTGGCCGAATGGAATATAAGTAATGATTTGTCTTTTCCTAACACCGAGGCCTGATGGGTTCACTTGACTGAGTTGTGGGAAAAACTTCTCAGTTAAGTGTGCTCGACCGGGAGTAGTCACAGGATGGGTGACCTCTTAGGAAGCTGCTGCTGGATGACCGCAGTAGTGCCGTTTAAAATCCCACACTGCTGGATAACCGCAGTGGGTAAGTGGGAACAATATCGGTGTTAGTTGGGATACAACTAGAGGTCGTTTGCTTGTGCTCGGGTGGGGGAGTATTCTGGGGGATTATGCCAGATACTGCTCTCATATGAGTCAACGAATGTCTACATTATACCGAGGCCTTTTCAGCATAATTGGCTCCAGAGTTGGAAGAAAACTCTGCAGTTAAGCGTGCTCGGGCGGGAGTAGTCACAAGATGGGTGACCTCCCGGGAAGTTGCTGCTGGATTACCGGAACGATGCCCGTTGAAAACCCCACACTGCCGGATAACCGCAGTGGTTAAGTGGGGACAGTATCGGTGGAGGGACGGGTCATTACAATACTCCTTATTACAGATTCCAAGTTTAATCAGCTTCCTTTGGTTACGGATAATAGTTCTTAGTAATGATGCCTGTTTATGATGAGTTTCAATAATACTTAGGAGGACTTCACGAAGATTGAGAATATCAATCTTAGCATCCAAACTATTTTGCACCAGAAGATTAGTAACTCCTGCTTGAGATGTCACATCTTCATTCTCTTTTCGTTAATCCTCACAACCTAATTTCTTGAAAGAATCAACAATATTAATGGTTTCATTAGAAGCCATTCCACTCAAGGCTTTAAGAATCTTAGCTTGAGATCTGGTTTGAGGATACATCTTTTAGTATATAGTTCTCAAACAAAATGAGTAGATATACCAGAGGATTTCAACACATACCAAACATAGGTATCAGTCTTAAATAAATAATTCTGATCAGATTCGAAAATATTTTCGCATCTTATGTGTTTCCAAATCATAAAGATCTTCTTTAGAAAAGAATCAATTCTTCGAAATCATGTATCTAAAAATACTTTAGACAATAAAACTTATCATGCTTACACAAGTTGTTGCAAGACAAATTTTCCACACATGAGGACTTATTAAATATCTTCAAGTAGATTGTATATTCTCTCTATGTTGAATAAGAGATATTAACAGAATTTTGGATGCCCAGATACTTGTGCTTTCTTACATCAAACGATTGGGCATTGTAAGGATGCACTTTCCAACATTGTTAAGTGTTGGGGTGAGAGGAATTTTCCTCACCAAGTACAATTGGAACAACATCTTCCTTATTATCTTTAGGGACATGATCTTGTGTCCTTGTATGGGTTTCGAATGTGCTTGATAATCCTTTTCATCAGGAATATTGTGTGATACTGTATTCTTGATTACTTTTTGAGCCCATGATGGTATATCCTTTTTATTTGAACCAAAGTAGTCTTGATATGACATCAAAAAGATTGAAGATATATTTCTTTCAAGACTTTCGATATGGCTTTTTAGGGTATTCATACCTTGCAGAAAATGTCTTTCTAAGGATTTCCCAAAGCATACCTCTTGACAAGATTCTGTAAGAAGGTCTTCTATAAGGATTTTATTCCTTATTTTTTAATGTTCCAGCGATTGTGTAAGATATTCACACTCTGAAGTTTGCTGATTTACTTCATTACACATAGCCAATTTTAGTTCCAAATAATCTGCGAGATTATTTTGAAGATTGAGTGTTTCTCACTTTGTTTCACAAATTCTTACGTTCAGTTGAACAATAAGTTCTAAGATATCATCCAGGCTATCAATGGATTTTCCTGCTTCTGAAAAGGTTTTAACCTTGTTGAAAAACCTTTGTAATCCCGTCACTAAATCAGGATTAGAACTGGATAGTGAATCAAAGTTTTTCTTTCTTTCTGAAATAGAAACAAAAGATTTTTCACCAATAATGGAGTCGGATCCATAACATGCTTTGAACCAGGTACTTGTTCCTTTTTTTTTGGATGCTTTCTTTTCTTGTCATGAACATGATTCTCAATCAAGTTGTCAGTCATAGACTTTGTTCTTGATTTTAGAAAAGAATTGTGAGACTAATTTCCATTGACATTTTTATCAGATTATTCTCAACATCTTGATGTACGTTAACCGAGTCCTTCATAAGTTTAGCTTTGCTTTTCTTATTTCGACTCATATCTTATAGGTTGGATCGCACCAAACACAGATTGTTAGATCTTTTCGTCTTTACCTGCTCTAATACCAATTGAAAAGACGAGGGTACCCAAATACACCACAATCTTTCTGTTTCAACCTATAAGTCCTCTTACCAAGTGTGATCGTATATAGACAAAGTCGATACAATACAACAACTTCGATATTCGCACTTTCTGTGATTGTCTATGGATACGAGATCGAGACAATATGACAACCAAAGTGTGATTACTTGATAATAGGTTCAGACTTAACCAAACTATATAAGATCACTATCAAGTAAATCAGAGTTAACGTAAAGTGCAATTTACTATAATTATAATAAAACAATTATCATGCGGAAAGATAGAGTAAATGGCACAACAAGATTTTGTTAACGAGGAAAACTGCAAATGCAGAAAACCCCCTAGACCTAATCCATAATTGAATACTCTCAGAATAAGCCGATATACAAAATATAAACCAACTTTGTATAGTTGAGACCAAGAAAGTACCCCTAGTTCACTCAGTTTCCTCAGTATCCCTGCACTTCTGACTTCGATGAGTCACGCACTGGTACAATTCCTTTGGATCGTATTCTAAATAGTAAAGGAACAAAAAATATGTTTGGTAACAACACTTAGATTCTTTTCAAGATTAAGATATCTTAGGTCAGACGCAAAGTCTCTTCCGTTTAATCTAATAAGCTCCTTTGCCTAGTTAGATCAATCTAATCTCTATTACCGATGTAATAAGATTCGGATTTGCAACATTCAAAATAGATCTCAAAGAGAACTATTAGTTGATGTCGATATCACGCAACTAATCAATCGAATAAATCTGATTCTAGTTGGATCCCATCCGATCAAGGTTTGTGCACACACAAAGATACGAAAACCAATCAGAAATCTTCTTCGTCTTCAAATCTTTTTTAATCTTCAATTAAACCTGCACAACACCACTTGAATCTCTTATGATCAATCACATACAGAACGGAGTCTGTTAACAATGGATTATTGATGTGGTTTTAATTGTTGTTGTAAAGTGGTAAGAAAAGTATCGTTCACTCAGACTTGTGAAGATTCATTTTAGATTTAAATAGAAAATCACGATGAAGTTGTTATCAAGATTATAAAAACACTAAGACTCAGGATTCCGCCATTAACCAATTATCAGTGATTCAATCTAATTAATATCATGCAATTCTTTTTCGTTTAAAGTGATTCTAATATTGCAAAAGTAGATTTTCAAAGTAACAATTGTATATCCGAAGCATAGAACATCAAGAACCCTAGGCTAAGTATGCTCTATCAAAAGAAATAACAGCTGTTCAATTATTAATCCATAAAACAATTTTAATTCAAGGCAAATAATCATAAAAGAAATTGCAAAAATTATTTAAATAGAAATCACCACATAATAATTGGAAAAACGGCTTCCTCCGTCGCCTCAGCAATGGGGTTTAGCTCCTCATATTATTCACGTGCTCAAAATAGGTGTTCATAGCTCAAAAGGGTGAAAAACAAGAGAAAACTTATAAAGCAGGCAGTTTGCAACGCTGAGTAGACGTTACAAATAGACTGTTACAGAGAACTGTTGCAATAAGAACTGTTACAGGAAACGATAGATAAGATATGATGTAGTATAAAAGACTATGGGTCTTATGTTCTTCGTCTTCTTTAGCAGCAGCAGAACCCGATTTCCTGCAACTTCGATTTCTCGGCTCTGTGGTGTTCTAAACTTCCCCTAAATTTCTATAAACTTCAATGTGATACCCCAATAGCTTTTATATACTTCACAGCAACCAATATACCGAGAAAATCTCTTCTTTTCCTCTACGGAAAGTTACCGGAATATTTTATTTTCTTCGATTTTCTATGCGTCTGCTGAGCTTCCTTGTATACTCAAACTTCCCTCTGATAGATCCAAATATTTATGAGAATATATATTCTCTTCAGCCCCACGTAAATTCCTGTTTACACCAACCACCCGAGAAATTCTTTTCACACTGTCTCGACGAGATTATATGGATACTTCATTATTTTCGGGTTATAATCCAACTACCTGACCTGTTTTGATAAACCAAGCCCAAACCAATCTAAAACCATTTAATTCCGTGAACAAAACTCTCCAAATCTCTCTCCAGGAGTTTCACAGGAAACACCATTCTTCACCTCCCCTGTTTTATCGTGAATCACTCTGTGGACCTATTTTTTCGATTATGAACTCACTATCATCCCTGTTTTGTCTCGTCGGATCAATCCCAGCCAATATCCACGACAAAATCTCCATTAAACTCGACCAATTTCTCCTCTGAAAATTTGGCAGATGAATACCAATTTTCCCGCCAAAACGCAATCTTTGAAAGAGGAAGGAGATGGGCGCCCCCTAACCAGAGTAGGGGTGCAAATAGCCATTGGGTGAAAATAGCAAATCTAGGGTGCAATTAGCAGTGAGGTGCCCCTTAGTAATTGAACTTCCCCGTATCCAAACTGAGAATCCGAATAGTAGATGTCCTCCGGGTGCCTTTATCAACTCTTCGAGCCGATTTCTCCAAAAACGTGTATTGCCCAAAAATACCTACAAACACATAAAACACCATAATAAGTACAAAAATGGGTACTAACAATATAGAAAATCGAGATGAAAATAGACACATAAACGCGTCTATCAATAATCACAAGATGTCTTTAGATCTAACAACAGTTCTAAAGATCCCGTCGATACTTCGATCTAGTTTTAGTGAATCTTATATCAGAAGAGAAGATTCTCAAGATAAACAAACTAGGTGCAATTAAAGTTTCAACAATTGTTAGTCAATCAAATCAATCGAAAACTAATAACACTGCGATTATATAGTTTCCCACCAACGGTACTCGTAGAGCTTCTTGATCCCACGGAATTCTTTATAGCGGTCGTAAGAGATTCCCCCTAATTAGGATACTTTCCTCTCTGAATAGACAGCTCCACCAGAAACAACAAGAAATGAAGTTTGCCTGGCTCTTAGGATGGTTTGCTAGAAATGCAAATTTAGGTATTTATAGACCAAGAAAATTTGGACACCAAGGAATTTCCAAAACCGAAAATATTCTCAAGATATGCAATGAATAGCAAGATTCGGTTTTCATAATTTCAATAAATGCTTATCTAATATTTATGAAATCTCACTATAGAAAATCTACAATTAGTAAATGCATATTTACTTACTTTTATTTTCTAGAGCTACACATTAATTGCTGGTAATTAATGTATATAAAACTAACAACCTTAATTAAAAGATTCTTAATTTATTTCGGCACAGGATCCTCTTGAGTACTAAGGAATATATTTGAACAATAAATGATAAGAGTTATTGTCCGTGTTCAATGTATGTTGACATCTTTTTCACTGTAAATCCTTATTTCATATTCACATGGATTTACATTTTTGAAATCGGTCGTACCACACTTCCAAACAAGTTTAGAATTGGTTTATCTGTATTCCAAGACTACTATGTGATTGGTCAATTACTAAATCACATACATGGGTTCAATTGGTTTTATCAATCACTAGGATCGTTTATACCTACTTATGGAAATACTTGTGATCGGTTACACCAGTTACAAGGATCGGTTCCATATTCCCGTGGTATTGCTTGTGATCGGTCACACCAGTTACCAGGACCGATTACCAATTACAAGGATCGATTACACAACTCTCTGTGATCGGTCACACCAATTACTAGGATCGGTTACACCAATTACTAGGATCGTTCACACCAGTTACAAATATCGATCATACCATCACATGGTGATTACTTAAGATCGGTTACACCAATTAATAAAAACCAGTCATACCAAATTATAATTCAGGCATTGTGATTGGTTATACCAAGATACATAACAAAGGTTAAGATCGGTTCTACCATCTCACACATTTTGGTCATCCAAAGATTTGCAATGAATAGCCGGACCAATAAGCCTAATGATTTCCTTTCGATTCACAAAACAAGTTTATGAATGTACTTCCTTTAAACAAATGTAAAACATTGTTTCCTAGGATAAAATATTCACCATAATCCATTCACATAATCATAACAATATATACAAGATTATGTCGATGTCATATCTACGAAGTTCAAAAGATAAGCGTTATACTTCGTAGTCTAATTCCCTAATACTGTGATCATACAATTATGACCATGTCACATCACTAGAATATTATACATTATGTACAGTATATACAGCTTCGCAGTTATGTTTTCAATATAGCATGACTTGAAAGATACGTTAGGAATGAAACAGTTCAAGTCAATATTACTAACCTCAAGTGGAAGGATGATGTCGTCGTTGTAGTTCGCTACTTCTTCACATTCTTCAAGTCTTCGGAGTAATACTTGTATGTCTCAACATTCCTAGACTTTCTAGTCTAACTTAAACGAAGTTGATTCTAGTATTTAATCAAGCGACTTTAGATGAGTTTTGGCACACTAAAATATGACAACCAAACTTGACATACCAACGCTTGGTGAGTTCAACCGAGCTATGCTCTAACATCTAGGATTAATGTGAATGTGCTCCATACAATAACCTGATCTTTGTTTGTTAGCTTGACAATTTGAGTGAGTAAATTGGTCCATCAGTATGCTACATTTGGGGTTTTAGGGCGGCCGACCTATAATTCAAAGTGGGGAATTACGAAATGGTATCAGAGCTCTGGTAACATAAACTCTTGGGAGGGGGTATACGGTCTTGTTTGATCATGTAGGAACAATTTTATGAGCACATTGATTGTTTTTCTTCGTTTGGAATTCTGTGCTAATTGTCTGTTGTTATTCATTTTTATTAGATTTTGATATTGGTAGGAAAATTATCCATATTGCAAATGATATACGTTTTCTAACTATTATACGTTTTAAGTTAGATCTAGCGAGTTTAAAAGGTTCCAAGTTAATCAGATTAAAGAAAAGAGGGTATGTGGTTGTATATTTTTTTATCCTATTAGTCTAGCCTTTGGATGATACTAAGTGAGCGACTAAGTGATTGATTGGAAAAAGGTATTGTTTACGGTATGTGTTGAGTGCAACGGGACACAGATGAATAAATGTGATGTTTAGAACATTATAACGGTATTCTGTGTAGTATTTACGTATGGCTGAGATGAGCACTTTATTTTTGTTATGATGTATAGGGATGTGCATATTCATAGTCTTACTCAAAATCATCTTGATAGGGATAAGTTTGTTAGCTTTTCTTTTGTCTATTGTATAGGAAGTGCTAGGTCTTATCATTTTGTGATTTGATTAGTCAACCAAAATAAAGAGTAATACCCTGAGTTACTTCCCTTCGAAATGGATACACCTAAGCTTAGATTTATTTAATCCCTTGAAAAGATACGGTGTTCTAGGGTGGTTAGTTAATGGGCGATAATGGTTTATTGAATGATGTGTAAAAGTACTGTATAAATTTAATTTGGGAAGTAATTGTTTAATAAGTTCTAAAAATGTTGATGTGTGTAACATGTTTATGACTAGATTTGGTCTGTAAATTTTTGCACGACTACGTGTTGCTCAATGAGTGACGTATACTCATGTATATTGTCATGGTGTTTCGATAACTTAAAGGTTAGGTTGTGTGTAATTTTTTTGGTGACTGACAATTTGTGGTGATTGCAGTCGTATTGTCATCATTTAGATTGAATGAATGGTGTGGTTATTCGTATGTTCTTTCATCGCCCGTAGCTGGCTCGATTCCCAGTTTATTACGGAGATGACCGCGGGGTCGCCTAAATGATATGGATGTATTACTTTTGAATGGGATCGACAATATTTAACTCTCTGGCGCACGGTAGGGAGTTACATGGACTACACAAGGGCTTATACGGTGACGTATGTGAGAATGATTATTTTTTTTTGTCTGATGTTGTTGTTGTTGACTCGAGTTTCATAAGTATTAATGCGATGACCGAGGAGTCGCATATGAGTTGTGTTGCATGGAAAAAATGCGATGACCGATGGGTCCCCTTTGTATCGCTTAGTTGGTTAAGTATTTTGGAACTGGCGATGCGAACATTTTGTATACTAATGCATGGTTAGCCAATATATGGACCACATTAAAACTCTTTGTGAATCGTAAAACGGTAAGTGTAGTTTGATTCCGAGGACGGGATCCTCGTTTAATTAGGGGAAAGAATGTATTATCCCCTTTCTTCTTCCACTTCAAATTTGAAATTAATTAGGTATCACTCTTGTTGGCTGTATAGGTTATTTAATTGGCTCAAGTGTTGAGTCAGTACACCCCATCCAGTTGGGTATCTAATATAATTATTAGGGACCATATTACTAAGAATTAATTACCCGCTCACACAAATACACGGTTAGGGTTTCTCTTTTAATAAAAACCTAAAAAGAAGAAAATTGAAGAGGAAGGAAAACAGCAGCCCCAAATTTGGAAAGGAAAAGAAATAAGGAAGAACACCTTAAGTGCTTGATTTTACTTATCAAAGGGTAAATCAACAAAAATTAGAGTGAAGAGTTTATGCGTATCTTTTAGTAGAGTCTATATGTGAAGAATTAAGAAGAAGAAAATGAATAATAGAGATATGCTCTTGTCGTTCAAAGAGAAGGAAAAATCTTAACCAAAATACTGTGCTCGTTGGACGACTTAGCTTATTCATTTTTGCAGCGCCGTTATGAGGAGTTGCTTCATTTGGTTCTTTTTCCCACGTTCTTAGCATTATTTGGGGTTCGACCTGCATGTCGACGTTTACTTATTTTTTTTAAATATATTTATTTTAAACTTCAGATCTTCATTTCAAACTTATTTCAATTAAACTTTTATTTATTCTTGAATTAATGAGAATGTGCTCCGTACAATAACCTGATCTTCATCCGTTGTCTTGATGGTTTTAGTGTGTAAAGTGGTCCATCAATACGCTACAATTGGGGCTTTAAGGCGGCCGACCTAGAATTTGAAGTGGGGCGTTACATCCTCCCTTGACAAATGTTGACAGTATTAGGTGGACCATACCTAATTTCTAAGGTGTTGTTGCTTCTCAAAGCAAATATATTTATGAACCTATTTATTAAGTATTGATTCATGTTTTATGTAATTTTGAGTATTTTTAAAAATTACCGATTTCGATAGACGAATGTGTTACTTAGTAGTATAAGTTTCTGACTTCAGTCGAGGTACTCCTTGATTCAAGGTACTACATGTTGCGTTTAAAAAATAATAATTTATCTAGTATCCTTTGAGCAAAAAGAGCCATGCAGCCGAATTCAAGGAAATAGTGTCTCAATTACCCTCCAATACAGTGTGGTGGTTCATATCAATATGGCTTTACCTTTTAGACAACGAAAGATATACTTGATTCTTGTTTCATTTAGAGTTGAAGAAGCAAGGCAAAATTGTAGACAGAGTGGCATATTTTACATGTTTTATTTCGTAAAGGAATTTCTAGTCAGATGCGATAGTTGGTGAATAAGCGGGGGTCTAACAACCTCACCCAATATTTCGCTTAGCAATCTGTATGGACTAAATCCAATATACTTTCAAGAGAATCAACTAGATAGTCGGACTCAATCTTAAGAAAAGTATATCAAAGAGTTAATATCTCTATCTCTCAATTCAATCTGCAATTAGCAAATAGAAATCTGCGAGCCTGATTGAATATAAGAGATATACGCGTACTTAAGTAACCGGATTTGAGTTTGGTTTTACTTTCAAACTCCAGCATAAATTCACGAACGTGAACTTTCCGCCAGTACGCGTATGGGTACGCATACTGTCCCGGATTTCCAACAACCGCCAGTATGCGTACGGGTACGCATACTTTGGGTTCCCGGTGTTGGACTTGTACACAAATGTGAAAACACACTATGCTTATATCCAAAGATGGTTACATGTTCTAAACTCTTATTTCAATCATTGAAACATTCTTAGAGGATGTTATATAGTTGTTATTCACAAACTATTTTTCATCAAAGCGATTTTCAAGATATTGAAATAACCAACATGACTTTCGTCACGAGTAAAGATGAACTTGGCCAAAGCGAAAGCTTACCAACACATATTTCGAGAAATAGATAAGCGAGATAAACTCGGCTCGAAATAGCAAATGTGTATAATCGGAGTCTATATAGCAATACGACTTTTGTCTCAAGATAGGAGATAGAATAGAAAGACTTTTGAGTGATAGATAAGTTCAAGTCTCCACATACCTTTTTGTCGATGAAGTTCCACCATTTCCTTGAGTAGTTCTTCGTCTTTGCATGATGAACGCCGTGGAGTCTAGAGCTCAACTACACTTTCTATCCTAGTCCGAGACTTAGCTATAAGTAGACTAGAAATCAGGACTTATAGTTTTGGCAACTAAACTTGACAAACAAGCTTGAGATTGCAACGCTTGCGAGTTCGACCGAGCAGTGCTCTAACAATCTCTCCCTTTGTAAATTTAGTGACAAAACTATCAATACATATGGAATAAAAATAAATAAACTTTGCAGCTTCTCATCCACATGCTTGATCTTCTTGGTTCTTCAACATTACTCGAAATCTTCGTCACTTCCAAGTACTCCAATGATTCCAAAGATATTCAATTCAGCATCATCGTTGTTGAAGACCCGTATCCATAACAATGAGAAAACAATAGCTCTCGATCATTATTACACAGTGTCATAGTATTATTACACAACATCAAAGTTCAATCGTATCACAACTTTGACAACAACACTATGGTGATATGTATCACTCCCACTTATTCAATACTTCATCTCACATGAAAACCACTCCCCTTACATAATTATCCGAAAACCATATGTATTTGTAGTGTGAACTACACATTAATTCTCCCCCTTTTTGTCAATAAAATTGGCAAAGGTACGAAAACTAGTGGGATCCTAATGAAATTTCCATAGAGACACTTCATGACCAAAAGAAAGAACATATCAACTTTTTTAGATGCAATCACATAGCCGAAACTAAATGCATTCATCAAGGAGTTTATAAAGATACAAGATAACCCCTATAATATTCCACAACCGCACTCCCCACAAAGATTTGGCAATTAAGCACAAGTTCAATTAAGAACTCTCCCCCATAAAATGTCATTCCTGAAAGAACAACAAGAGCGACCTTATTTTCACAAGAAAAGAAGGATTTCTTTGGTCATTAACAAATCACATAATAATATGAATTTGTATCCAAAAATTTCAATTAAATTAACCACAAGAGAACCCATGATTAAATTTAATCAGAAATGCTCACATAAGAAAACTTATGGAGCCGCACAGTGTATACATAAAGAATGTGGATCAGGGAAGATCAATACTGCGTAATAAACAAAGATTCATTCTATTTCTCATCACTATTTGCACAATGACGTATAATAGCCATAATCTTTGTAAATAAAAGCTCATCCTATCTTCCATCAATATTTGCATAATGACATAATAGGCTTATCTTTTGTTTGTCAAAAGTTCATTCAATCTTTTATTGATACTTGCATACCGACATATGAAAGACTTAACTTTTCACCACGTATGGGACAATCATAGTTCACGGACGCAAACACACATATCCTATAACAAGTTTGCAAATATATCAAACCATAAAGATTAATACTGCAAAATCATCTTCCAAACAAACTTTAGAATTTAAATAAATAATTCTAAAAACATTGAAGATGAAAACGTTGGACATAGCTATGTGTACTCACAATAATGGATATTCCAAACCCTAGTTATCCTTCTTAAAACATAAGAATAAATTCTCATAAGAAGTTTCCTAGACAAAAATCAAAACAAACTCTAAAACCAAAAACTGATAAAACACGAGAATACTAATCATCATCTTCATCATCGGAGGACATAAGAGTGGCTTGAATCTTATCCATGTCTTCCTTGATCTCTGGAAACTTAGTAGCAATCACAAGTAATTGTTCTTGCACGCACTTTACCTTGGCACTAATCTTACCAACACCTTTAAGAATTTGGTCAAGAAGATTCATGGAGGAAGTATCACATGAGCCATCAAGGGTGTCACATCTTTGTCTCTTGCAAGCATTCTCCTTTATACGTTTGAAGGTACATGGACGAATAAGCTTGGGAGTTCCAATGGAGTTGCAATCGGAGCAATAGAGAAGGTACGACAAATTTGCTCAATCAAGCATGGATAGCCTAACTTCTTGTTGGGAGATGATAGATACATTTTTATGTCTTTATTAGTCCCGAAAATATATATTGTTGGTACTTATTTTTATACTAATTTTGATATTTTTTCTGTTTTGTAAATATAACAATAAAAATGGCTCTGGCGAGGAAACAACTAAAACTGGACTTTTAACCATATAATATGGACTTCGAGTAACGCCCAGGATGTATTGGGCCCAACCTAGGGCGTGAAATATGGAGCAGAAGATACATTTTAATATCAAAACATATGGACAACTGGGACCGGATTGATGAAATATACTTCCCTTAATGTGGGCGTGATTATGTGCATGAGGTAAAAGATACTCATATATTCACATGAAAAGAAAGTGGAATTAATTAATGGAAAGTGGATAAATCCTATATAGGGAGGGTGAACGGACATTTGGAGGGAATTAATTGAAATGGTAATGTGTTGGAAGAAATGATGTGGCAACTTTCTATTGGGTGGTTTTATTTAATATCAACGCATGGCGTAATTCGATTGGATAGTGATGTGGCATAAAGTTTAAAAATGGAAGGTAGGTTTCCTATTGCGTATAAAAATGATCATGGAAGAGGGAGAAAAGGGGAGTTTTTGGAGCCGGTGAGCCGGTAGCCAGTTTGGATATTTGTATTTTCTTTTCTCTTTAGTTTTTCTTTGTAATAATGAGGAACTAAAACACCAACAGGGACGACAGAGGAAGCCTTGTTCC
The DNA here is from genome assembly GCA_023531105.1 of Papaver atlanticum. Lineage (NCBI taxonomy): Eukaryota > Viridiplantae > Streptophyta > Magnoliopsida > Ranunculales > Papaveraceae > Papaver > Papaver atlanticum. The sequence goes on along the minus strand of JAJJMB010017752.1, from coordinate 4,189,124 downwards.
AATAATAAAGTGGTATTTTCTTATTAATTAATTATTGCAATTTCTTTATGATTATTTGCACTGAACTATAATTGATTATAAGATTTTGATTAATTAGTTGTGTTTTCTATTGATGGAGCATGCTTAGCCTAGGGTTTTGATGTCCCATGCTTTCGATTAACATCTAATCTTTTGAAAATCTATTTGTCTATGCAATATTTTTATAATCAAATTAAACGTTTGAGTTGCATAATTATTGTTGTTAATTGAATCACTAATATTGGTCAATGGTGAAATCCATAGTCTCAGTTCTTTCCATAATCTTAAATCTTAAATCAATCTCAACGAGTCCGAGTGAACGAATCTCTTTTAATCACTTTCTACAACAAATCTGTCTCCCACAGAAATACATACGGGTTTTGTTCCGTCTTTTGATAAATCAAGATAAACAGGAACTAATTGATATACCGGACTTATATTCCCGAAGAACATCCTAGAAATATCAATCACCTCACAATAATCGTAATCGACTAGCGAAATGGAATCACAAACGATGAGACGAAGGTGTTTGTGACTACTTTTCTATCTTTCCTATCGGAGATATAAATCTCAAGCCAATCTTATGATTGCACTCAATCACGAAAGAAACAGCAAGATCAGATCACGCAACTACAGAGAAAATAGTTGGGTCTGGCTTCACAATCCCAATGAAGTCTTTAAGTCGTTAACCTACAGGGTCTCGAGAGAAACCTAAGGTTAAAGGAGAATCGACTCTAGCTTATACAACTAGTATCACACAGGAGGTGTGGGGATTAGGTTTCCCAGTTGCTAGAGTTCTCCTTTATATAGTCTCCAAATCAGGGTTTACAATCTAAGTTACCTTGGTAACAAAGAATTTAATATTCACCGTTAGATGAAAACCTGATTAATTCAAGCTAATATCTTTCAACCGTTAGATCGAACTTAGCTTGTTATACACAAATGAAATGTAACTTCATTTAGGTTTGAGTAACTGTACCTAAACGTGTACACCTAGTTGGTTCAACAATAGTTAACCAATGGTTAGCCATATGAGCAATTTCATATCAACCTTATTCATCTTCACCATAACTAGTTCAAATGACTCAAATGAACTAGTTAGAGAGTTGTTTAATTGCTTAGATCTCATAGAAGTATACAAGACACAATCGAAGCAATATCGGTTTTGATTCACTTGAATCGATTCATGAATATTATAGCCACGGTTTGCAAAGATTACATTCCTTGATATATATAAATGTTTTAGTTCATGAACAAACCGATTTTAGAAAGTAACCTACCTAAGTATGCGAATAGGTACGCGTACTTAAGTAACCGGATTTGAGTTTGGTTTTACTTTCAAACTCCAGCAAAAATTCACGGACGTGAAATTTCTGCCAGTACGCGTACGGGTATGCATACTATCCTGGATTTCCAACAACCGCCAGTACGCGTACGGGTACGCATACTTTGGGTTCCCGGTTTTGGACTTGTACACAAATGTGAAAACACACTATGCTTATATCCAAAGATGGTTACATGTTCTAAACTCTTATTTCAACCATTGAAACATTCTTAGAGGATGTTATATAGTTTTTATTCACAAACTATTTTTCATCAAAGCGATTTTCAAGATATTGAAATAACCAACATGACTTTCGTCACGAGTAAAGATGAACTTGGCCAAAGCGAAAGCTTACCAATATATATTTCGAGAAATAGATAAGCGAGATAAACTCGACTCGAAATAGCAAATGTGTATAATCGAAGTCTATATAGCAATACGACTTTTGTCTCAAGATAGGAGATAGAATAGATAGACTTTTGAGTGATAGATAAGTTCAAGTCTCTACATACCTTTTTGTCGATGAAGTTCCACCAATTCCTTGAGTTGCATGATGAACGCCGTGGAGTCTAGAGCTCAACTACACTTTCTATCCTAGTCCGAGACTTAGCTATAAGTAGACTAGAAATCAAGACTTATAGTTTTGGCAACTAAACTTGATAAACAAGCTTGAGATAGCAACGCTTGCGAGTTCGACCGAGCAGTGCTCTAACAGTTGGGTTAGTTCCTTGTCACTTCTATATATCTACATGAGCACCTAGTTTAAAAGCTTCTTGATTACCTATCATAAGAGGTGAATCACGCAATTCTATGAGAAATCCATTATATAGAAGGAGACTAATAACAACTTATTAGGACACAACTATTGTGTATATACTAAAAAATTACAGAATCCCTTTGGAAATCCATACCTTTTCTAGGTATGTAAGACTAATGATGAGATTTTAATAAGTTGTGGAAAGTGGTAATAAAAGTATCGTTCACTCAGACTCGTGAAGATTCGTTTTAGACTTAAATTAAAATATAAAATTCAAGATGAAGTTGTTATCAAGAATATAAAAGCACTGAGACTCAGGATTCCACCACTAACCAATTAAAGTGATTCAATCTAATTAATATTCATGCAATTCTTTTCGTATAAAGTGATTCTAATATGTTACAAAAGTAGATTTTCAAAGTAACAATTGTAAATTCGAAGCATAGAGCATCAAAAACTCTAGGCTAAGCATGCTCTATCAAAAGAAATCGCAGTTGATCAATTATAATCCTTAAAACAATTTTTATTCAAGGCAAATAGTCATAATTTTTTTGCAAAAATCATTAAAAATAGAAATATACCACTTTTCTTGGAACAATGTGTTAGACCATTACTCGGTCGAACTCACAAGTGTTGCTATCTCAAGCTTGTTGTCAAATTTAGTTGTCAAAACTATATCTTGATTTCTAGTCTACAATTAGTAAAGTCTCGGACTAGGATAGAAATGTAGTTCAGAAATAATGGATCACGGTAGTCATCATTGCATTCTACCATTTGAAGGCGAAGATCAACCGAAGCTTTTGGATAACTTCATCAACAAAAGGTAAGTGGAGACTGAACCATCTATATCTCAAGTTATATTCACTTTTGTATCATTTGAGACGATGTCGCATAACTAATTAGACTATTATGCATAGACAAGAATTTCGAGTCGAAAACTAATTATCAAGTTAAGAGACTTCTCGAAATATAATGACTAATCTTAATGAAAATTTGTTCATACTTGATGAATTTCGGTTAAGGACAATTTATTATTCGGAATCAAAATCATGATTCAAGTTTTATCTTTCGAAAATAGCTTGGAAACTTGAATTGTGTCATTGATGTTATTCGGGAATGTTTCGAATCGATTTAGAGAGAAATATATAACTACTATAGATTCAGATACAAGACACTATTATCAGTCTTACAAACTTGGAAAACTGTTATATGTCTGATCCCATATTACATGTACTCGTACATGTAGCAGAGTAGCTATATATCGACTTACAGATTTGTGGTACGCATATTTTTATGCACATCATGTGAAAATATTTTTATCTCGTGAACCGGATCGGTATGCATACTCGTATGCAAACTATTTTGAAACTGTGGTTACGGAACCGGGATGAGTATCCAAACTAGTACGCAAACTAAAACAGTTTTGTGTTCCCGAACTCAGTTTAGTACCCAAACCGGTAGGCAAACTATAAAAGTTATGTGAACTCCGGAACCGCTTACAGTCTTAAGGTTTCCAAACCGGTACGCAAACTATAAAAGTCATGTTAACTCTGGAACTCGGTATGATTAAATGTTTACAAACTTGTATACGTACTGTGATTGAAATGGTTCATGAACAACAATGGTATTTGTACCTTGTACACCTACTAACTATGTCCATTATATTTTTAAGTGCGATTAAATTATTTCTATGAGATAATTTGCATTTGATTAATTCTCTAAAAACATTAGAATTATTTGATCACATGTTTGTGACTCAGAGTTTATGTCTTATGTGTTCATGAAAATGAAGATTAAGCTTTTAAGTTCAAACCGGCTAGTTTTGGCTAACCTTGTTGAACATAGTCTTTGTACACGATTCAATTACGGTTTCACCTAACCAGAGTGTATATCTTGTTTATGTAAATCAGATTCAAAGATTCATCTAACGGTGGATATTGTTTACTTGGTTCCAAAGCTACCTTAGCTTAAACCTAAAACAACCTATGCTTTGAATGTCTATAAAAGGGGAACTTCAAGCAACTGGGATCTTTGAATCCCGACATTACTTTTTGGTGTGTCCTAGTTGTATCTAGAGTCGTCCTCTTCCTAACCCTTTTAGGGTTTAGCAACTATAAAGTCTTCATAGGGATTCGTGAAGCTAGGTCCAGTTATCTTTCCTTGATAACTCGTGTATCCTGATCTGGATCGACTGTTGAGCTACTCACTTGATCAAGATAGATAGAAATCATCAAAGTTCTCTTCGTCTCAAACTTTGTTGATTCCACAGGTTTTATACTTATGAGGTGAATAATAATCTAGGTTGCACTTCGGGTTGCATAATTCCGGATTTTGAGTTTAGCTAAACTTTGTCTATTGTTATCGATTTCCATCACCTTTGATCAAACCATTTGATTGTAATAGTAAATCATATATAGGATTAATCTGCGGGAGGCAGATTGGTTCAAAGTCTTCAATTAAGTTGAAGCAACTCTTAGTTGGTGTGACGTTAGCTAAGGGAATCAATTACGTGGAGTCCTGCTAGGATTCAAGAGGCGTAAAGAGCGCGACTGTACCTTAATCGGTGGGATACCTTTTAGGGATCAACTACATTCCAATCCGAAGTTAATTGGTAGTAGGCTAGTGTCTTTAGCGGCTTAATACAATTTGGTGTTCAATCTGGACTAGGTCCCAGGATTATACTGCATTTGCGGTTTCCTCGTTAACAAAACTTATGGTCTGTGTTATTTATTTTTCCGTATTATATTATTTATCTTTATAATTTAAATATTACAGGTTGTGCGTTGATCAATCATAGTAGAGACATCCGACCTAGTTAGTTGGATACGACTTGATTGATTGTTGGAAATTGGTCTTGGGTACCGTCCAAGTTATCTCTTTGTAATTAGGTTCACGGATTTGTTTTTGTAAACGTTCTAATTGCAAAAGAGAGAGATATAACTCTAGATATTATTCCTTGATTGAGTTTAACTCTAGGAGTTGTATTGAGTTTGTCCATACAGATAGTGGTTAATTTTGGTACCCCCGCATTTTCAATTGGTCTCAGAGCAGGCAAACACGCTAAGACCTAATAAGTCTGTGTTTGAAGTAGTCTGACTATATGGAAGAGAGTACAATCTCTGATAAACGTTGTACCAGTTTAAAAGAAACTGTTTCTATGGATTTTGTAGAAGAGTCTGATTTTTCAAACTCTCTTAGAGAAGAACGGTGTGACTCCATAAAACAGTTAGATATTGACAAGTGTCGTTCCTATTTTCTTACAACTGAATTTGACTCAGAAGTAGAACGGGAATCAGTTAGAGAAAGTTCTGAGATTTTCAAACGTATTCAATTTCAGGCTTATGAGGTTATTCGGCTGAAACACAAAGTCAATACTCTTATCAATATTATTTATAAACATGATTCCAAAACAAGGATGGTTCTTGAAGATCATGCCAAAGTGAAATATAAAGTTCTTTCACTTGAAACTGAATTTAAAGATAATACCTTAGAGATCGAACGTTTGTTGAGTAAGAACACTACTCCACGTTGCGATAATGAATCTAAATAAACTACCGTGAATACAGTCTCTGTACAAAGCGATGAGTTAGTAAATGTAAGAACACATGGTGTTCATGATATGCTAACCAAATTACAGTTATAAAATGATAAACAAAGTACTATTACTTTGATAAGAGATGATCAGTTAAAATTCTCTGACCAAGAAAAATTTGTGTCTCTAATGAGGAAAATTTCTTTACAAGACGAGTATGATAAAACTACCTATTCTGATTTCATTGAAACTCAGAAAGTATGCTATTACTGCAACACTAAAATATGTTCAAAGAAAGTGTAAACAAAAGTTGGAAAACTATCAGTTTGACCATCTTCAAGACACCTTGGATTTAATTCTGAAGGGTGTAACTGATATTCGGATGTGTAAACCTCTTGAGGCTAAATCACATTCTAGCAAATCTACTTCTAGGAATGTCGGTACTCCATGGTCCACGAATATTCGAACAAGTAAACAGGGTAGTATGCAAAATTGGTTTAAAAAGAACTCGGTGAAACCGTCAAAAATATGGGTTCGTAAGGATACTCATACGCCTCCTAAAAAGGGTTAATGTTTTCGCTAATGAAACAGGTCAACAAGCTAACATGAATTTGATCATTGGATGATGTAAGGATCTTATTAATAAACTGCCATTCTCCTCGAGGAAAGCAATCTCAGGTAAGGATTCTAATTGTGTCTCTTATTATGATGACAGAAATTTCTGTGATCATTTTTCTCGTTCCAAAAGGTTTTTCTTAGCAAAAGAAAGAGGTAAAAACAGTAAATTGCATCATAATTCCTTTTGTGAGACACGACTCATCATTATGCAAACTAGGTTGGAACCTTATCCATGAAAATCCTGCTGGATAAGGATTACCGTGTATCAGGTATACTATTTATCTCAAGTAGTACTTAAATATGACAAGTTATAACCTTTTTCATAATGCAATGTGTCTATGATAATTTCAATCAGAACAGAATGTTAAGAATTTTTGCTAAGCTAAGCTCCAAAAAGGTAAAAAAATAATTATGATTAAAGTCTTTTTCATGAATAATAATTCTCTTGTGCTCTAAACTCATGTCTTTTTCATGAATAATAATTCTGTTGTGCTCCAAACTCATGGCTCAGATGTACTATTTGTCTCAAGTAACATTAATATTCAAAGAAGAATATTTGTCATAGATAAGGAAGAAACTTGCAGTATTGAAAATTGTTGTGTGCTCTCTAAAAACTGTTTTCTACCCTCAAAAATTTGTGTTCAAAACCTGTTATGATCAACGGGTCCCACACCATCAAAAGGTACACGTATCTTTCCGTCTTGACCGTACAAAACCCTAATATCTAAGTCAGGTCACAAACCGACATGCATCCCAGATAATACCTTTTACAAACTTCTTTATATACCTTAACTTATGATTGACAAATTCTCATCCAAGGTGTTGATGATGGTTTTTAGGTTAGGGAGAAAACTGTAAAAGTCTGTCTACCTGACCCGGTGATAAACGCATTTATGTGTCTATTTTCATCTCTTTTATGTATAGTGTTAGTACCCATTTTTGTACTAATTTTGGTATTTTATCCCTTGTAGGTGTTTTTGGAAAAATGGGCTTTCGCGGCGAATTTGGCTCAAAAAGTGGTTTTTGCGCTCATGGGAGAAAATTACTAAGGGGCACCCAAATTACTAGGGGGTGACCACTTGCTATTTACACCCCAGCAGTTGGTTAAGGGGCAACTTCTTCTCAATTCAAATTTTGTTTTTCTTGGCGGGAAATATCCTTACAGGAAGAACGGAATCAGGATTGAATTTTTGAGACATTTCGAATGAGATTCAATAAAGGATTTATGTTGGGTTGGACTTACTAGAGCAGAACAGGACATGTATAGGTGTTTGAATCCATCGAATTGGGCTGGATTATCGGGAATTCACCGGGTTAAGCAAAACAGAGAGGGGAGATTTTCAGGCACGATTTGTACGTGATTTTGGAAGAGTTAAACACGGGGATAAGTAGTTACCAAATAAACAGGATAAATAACGTGTTTGGGAGTTAAAATAGGCATCAAATCTTCTCATATTTGGTTACATCTCGTTAAACAGATAATGAATGATAACTCGGGTTTAGTGTTTGGATTTGTGGAAATTACGTGGGAATAAGGAAACCGTATATCCTGGGAGATATGATACTGTCTTATAGAGAATTCAGGGACGTTGGATTGAACCAGACATCACGTAAGAAGAAAAAAAAAATAAAAAAAGTCCGTAGCTTTCCTTCGAAGAAAAGATAGATATTCTCTGGATTTTAATTGCCCTGTTGTGTATAAAAGAGGTTTAGAGAGGCCAAGGAAGGGGTACAAAGACTTTAGGGGAAGTTTAGAACACCACAGTGCAAAAAAAAATCAACTTGCAGGAAACCGAGTTCTGCTGCTGCTGCTGTTGCCGGAGAAGAAGACGAAGAACATAAGACCCACAGAGTCAGTCGTTGAGGCAGACTTATTTTCAGTGACAACGAGGTACGGTCGCATCTTCCTGCAGTCACTGAAGCCCTTCAGCAACAATTCAGACGTCTGTTTTAGACCTTTAGCAACTACAGAATCCGCTGTTTTAACACTTTTCTCTCTTTTAATCAACTTTTGAGCCATAAACATGTATTTTGAGATTATGATTAATATGAGGAGCTAAACCCCATTGCTGAGGCGATAGAGGAAGCTATTTTTCCAACAAAAAGTGGTATATTCTATTTTATTTATTTTATTGCAATTATTTTATGATTATTTGCCTTGATTGAATGATTTTTCTTAAACAATTGTGATTTCTTTTGATAGAGCATTCTTGGACCTAGGTTTTTGATGTTTTATGCTTCGGATTTACACTTGTTATTTTGAAAATCTACATGTTGCAATAGTTTAGAATCAAATTGAACGAGAAAATTGCATGAATATAAATACTAGATTAAATCACTTTGAACTTGGAAAATAGTGGAATCTCAGCCTCAGTGTTCTTTTAATATTGATATCAACTTTGTCAGTGTTTGCTATAATTTTTAGTGATTTTTCTATTTAGTTTTGAATTTAAGTCTACAGTTATCCTTCACAAGTTCGAGAATCAAATCCCTCTTTTTACTACAACTAAAATTCACATCACCCGGCATCATAAGTAGTAGACCTTGATATGTCTATATTCCGCAAGGAATTTGAAGAATATATCAAAATCTGATGAGTGCCTGTGCCTCTCTTCATATTGTATTGAAACTCAAGCTCCTAGATGAATTGTTCCCTAGTATAAAGCCTAATGAGTATTCAAGCTCCTAACTGCATTATTCACTAATGCCAGAACCTACTGCATAATGAGCTTCTGGTCGCATTATTGATTAATCCAGATCCTGTTTAGTATTTATCCTATGCCATGTTCCCCGGCTGAACTCTTAACATTTACATGATATGACAATTAATGTTCACTCTCAGCTGAGTAACATGAATTTCCCGAAGTGTCAAGATAGGTGCGCATGAATGTACTCAATGAAGAGCGCGCCAAGCTATGCTGCTCTCCAGGATAATAAAAAATTAGTGATTTTGTTTAAACGTGCAAAAGTCACCAAAAAATTGATTAATTTTGTGTAGATTCATAAAATTCAATTTTTGACCTAATTTTGCCAATTTACAATTAGGTCTTTTGCCCCAAAACGGAGCCTACACGATATCTCGATCCCTATTGGTCGAGACTAAACCTAGGAAATCTAGGAAACCGTACCTAGAGCTAATAGAAATACAATTCTATCAAAAATCAGAAACCATGAAGAAAAAGGAAAACTGTGACAAATTTTAGTAGTAGCAAAAGAGGCGTGTCCATGCCACTTGGACGGTCGGTTTGCCCTGGCTGGTGCCTTCCATCACCGACTGGCCTTTCTCAAATTTTTGTCCGTCGGTCCCTCTTCACAACCCACTAATCACATCGCTCCTAGCCTACCTGCTTCACTCCAAATCGTCGGTCAAAGTAGGCTAGTTGAGCATCGTTTTTATATAGGAAATTGAATCTAGACTGTCCATGACAGTCTCAAAAACGATCTTGGTTGTACAACTTGGCCGGTCGATTTGGAAAGCCTGACCCCTTCTTGACGCGACCAAACAAGTTCCATGATGTTCCTGGACGGGCCCTCTATTATCCCAACCAATCATAACTCTCTTAACCCGCAGGAAGTGTTCACAATTACTAAGCCAAGGAAATCCAGTCGAGCGTCCCCAAAAGGTTATTAATTAGGTCGAAACTGCCCATGGCAGACTTAAATTGATCACAGCCGCTCAACTTAGACGGTCGAATTGGCTGGTTTAGATTCAATCCTGGCGACCAATGAGGTACCATTATGCTCGTCGGCGACCCATCTTTGGCCTTGAATAATCACGTCGCTCCTAGCCCGCAGGAACCGCTCTGAATCATAGGCCAAAGTAGGTCGGTCACGCTACTTATAATGTCTTAAATAAATTTAACGGCAACCAACAACTGTCGCAAATCATCGCAACCACTCAAGTTAACCGAATGATTTGACCGGCCTAGATTTAATTTGAGCTAACCAATGAGGTGCCATGACGACTACCGGTCATCCTTCTCCTATGAGGACCGGTCACCCCGTCCTCAACCTACACCAAATAGCTCCTGCTAGCTGCTCAAAGATAGTCGGTCATGCTCCTTATAAGACCGTGAAATCCGCGATTGGTCTGGTCAGACTAAAAAGATGCTTTACATGCTTCGATTATGCTTAAGCTGCTTGCTTAACAACGATGCTTTACATGCATCGATTACAGACGATATTTTACATATATATCGATTTTACAAATAATTTAATTATTTAACCTAAAAGCATCATATGTTATTTTCTGAGCGTCGGCTCACAACAAATCTTATTCATATGACTTGTCTTACCCGAGACATATGAGCCTCATCCAGGTAAATCAATTATATAAGTAAAATTTACCTGGCATCCTTAGTAATATAAACCATGCCAGGAATGACTAAGTGTTATTTTCTACTTGAGACATCAAACATGTCACAACTGGGGATGTTCATTAGGGTATTGGTCTAGTGGTTTACAGTGCGGCGTGTAATACGCTCATTAAGAGAAAGTGTCTGAAATAGCGGGTAAGTGACAGGTAGAGGAGTAATGGGAGTACAAACCGGCCGGTCTTCCCATAACCATAAGACACGGTTTTCACCACTCACCCATGATCTCCATTACTTCACAACTCCCACTTCCAACGAGATTAGTGTGTTCGACTATGACTTGTATAAATAAATTTTCAATCTATTTCAACCAGGACAACATGATTGGTGATCAACGCAAGTATTCAGAAATCACTCAGGATTCATAGCTTACACTTTTCAAGCAAATTCTGCATTCTGATACAAGTCATAAAATTACACTTTACAGAGTTCATCATTCTGATCTCAACACATTCTCTGCTTCCCTCCCTAAGATCAACCCTTTACCTTCATTTTGTGACCGAAGCAAGCCTGGAACGTCCATTTCTTGGTTTAGGCCAGGATTGTACAGATTGATCTCTCGAATATAAAGTACTCTTGTGCAGTATATTTGTTTAGGGTTTAGATTCGTTTCTCACCAGGATACCCAATTTTCCATTTCTATCTAGGATCAGTTTTTACCCTACTACACAAGGTTCCGCACCCAAGCATGTCTCCTATGTCTCGAATTCTTGAAAGCATGGAGAAAGCTCTTAATCGCGATGGTATTGAAACAAGAGGAAAGAAGAGAACTCTAGTTTATGATGAATTTGTTGATTCTGCTGATGTGAATTGCTATTTTGCATATGATCATCAAGATATTGAATGGGAAGAGATGATCTCTGATGATGTTGTTTATGATTTTTTTAAATAATTTGATGAAGAAAAACTAGAACTTGTTGAAACGCTAAAAGGTCTAGACATGTTGAAAACTAAGTTGAAAAAGGTTTATGCTGACCTTGTTCTCATGAAATCTCATGTTCGTGAACTTCTCAATGAGGATATTTTCTCTGAGAGCTCGTGGATACAGTTGATGACAAATTCAAGGGTCTCAATACTAATGAAGAGTCTAGAAAAATCTAGTTTAATTTGTTTTCTTATTTATCTAGAAAACTTATTGTAAGAATTTATTCTTATTTTGAGAAGGATAACTAGGGTTTGGTATAGCAAAAATTGTGATTACACAAGCTATTTCCAACCTTTTTCATCTTGCATGTTTTTAGATTTATTTATTTAAATTCTACAGTTGTTGGAAGATGAACTTGCAGTATGTAATCATTATTGGTTTAATTATTGCAAAAGTCTTATGACATATATGTGCCTTTACATTTTCGTAAATCGAGCTGATATTTCGTATATGCTCAGAAGTTAAATCTATTATGTTTTTTACAAACGGAAAATAGAACAAACTCTTTGAGAATTTTATCGCAGTATTGATCTACTTGTGATCACACTTTTGTGTTTTTTATGCTAGACACACTCCGTAAGAGTCTCTTATGTTGAGTCATATCGATCAAAATTATCTTTTGTCTGTAACTGGCATAGAGATTATTTTAAGTCGATTTTCAGATACAAATCCATGTTATTTGTTAATGTCCAGCAAAATCCTTTTTTTACAAAGCAAGGTCACTCATGTTGTTCTCTTGGGAATGACATCAAATGGGGGAGAGTTCTTAAATGAACTTGTGCTTAATTGCTATATCTTTGTGGGGAGTGTGGCTATGGAATTTGAAAGGGGATGCTTGTATCTTAAATCTCCTAGATGAGCGCTAAGTATTTTCTTACTATGTGATATCACCTAAAAAAGTTGATATGAGGAGTTGTGTTTTAACTATGTTATAATGTGGAATCTCAAAACTTCCTTATAACTTGACATATCTTTTGGTTGTGTTCATTACGTACCCGCGGTTTTCGTACCTTTGTTAATTTTATTGACAAAAATGGGTAGAATTATTTAGTTGTTTCATACTACATACTTATGGTTTACGGACTATTATGTAAGAGGGAGTGAATCAATAATCTATAGGTTTTACCTATTATGCAAAAGATATAAGTATTGATTAAGGGGAAGAAACATATCACCGTAGTATTACTTCAAAATTGTGATACAATTGAACTTTTGATAAGATAATAATATTATGTTTCTGTATACGACGATTGGGAATATTTGTTTTCAAAGTTGTTATCGCTACGGATCTTCAACAACAACGATGTTGAGTTGAACACGTTCATAATCATTGCAACTTGAAGTAATGGAGAATTCAAGGAGTTGAAGAAACCAAGGAAATCAAGCATGATGGATTCAATGAGTTTTTTAAGCTTTATTTTCTAATCCATATGTATTAATAGTTTTTTCACTAAAATTGACAAAGGGGGAGATTGTTAGAGCATTGCTCGGTCGAACTCACAAGTGTTTCCATATCAAGCTTGTTGTCAAATTTAGTTGATCAAAACCATATCTTGATTACTAGTCTACAATTAGTCAAGTCCCGGGTTAGGATAGAAGTGTGTAGTTGAGAATCGGACATCACTGCGTTCAACAGTTTGAAGGCGAAGATCAACCGAAGCTTTTGGAGAACTTCTTCAACAAAAGGTAAGTGAAGACGGAACCACCTATTTCTCAAGTTATATTCATCTTTCTATCTATTAGACGTTGTTGCATGACTAATTAGACTATTGAAAGCATATCAAGAATTTTGAGTCAAGTTTATATTGGTAATTAGTTCTCGAAATATATATGACAAAGCTTAATGAACATTTGTTCATACTTGATGAATTTTGGTTAAGAACAATTTATTGTTCATAATCTAAATCGTGATTCAAGATTATCATTCGAAAATAGCCTGGAGCAGTGATATGTGCCATTGATGTTATTTGGGAATGTTTCGAGTTGATTTAAAGAGAAATATAGAACTACTGTAAATCTGGATACATGACAGTATGCATACCAGTTTCACAAACTGGGAAAACTATTATAAGTCCCAAGCCGTAGTACATGTACCCAGTACACATAGCGACGTAGCTATATCTCGACAGTGACTTAGTGGTACGCATATCCGGTATCCATACCACAACTATTATGTGAACTCGTGAATCTGTATCAGTACGCATACCTAGTATGCATACGGAAAAAGAACTGTTAGTTTTGAAATCGGTTTGGTATCCATACCCGGTATGCAAAGCAGAAAAGTTATGTGAGTTTCGAAACTTAATTTTGTCTTAAGGGTACATGTACCATGACAAAAATAGTCACGAACAAGGTAGAGTACACGTACTTGCCCTGTCGAATATTTTTAGATGCACATAAAATTATTTATGTTAGATAATTAGCATTTGAATAAATCTCTAAAAACACTATATAGACATGATTGATCACATTATAACCTATGGTTGTGATTCAAACTTAAAAGTCTTAAGTGTTTATGAAAATGATTAAGCTTATTCAATCGGCTAGTTTCGGCTAACCATCCATGAACCATGTCTTTGTACACGGTTCGGTTACGGTTCATCCTAACCAGGGTGTATATATTCTTATGTTAATCTCATTTCAAATATTCATCTAGCGGTGGATATTAATTGCTTGGTTCCAAATCTATCTTAGCTTAAACCTAAAGCAACCTATACTTTGAAAGTTTATATATATATATAAGGGAGAACCTCAAGCAACTGGGATTTTTGAATCCCTGACACTATTCTTTGTGTGTCCTAGTTGTAAACTAGAGTCGTCCTCTCCCTAAAATCCTTCAAGGGTTTAGCGACTAAAAAGACTTTACCTAGGGATACGTGAAGTCGGGTCTAACAACCTTTTATTTTGATAGTTTGTGTATCCTGATCTTGTTTGATTGTTGAGATGCTCACTCGAACAAGATATATACAAATCACAAAGTTCTCTTCGTCTCAGACTTTGTGATTCCACATGTTTAATACTTGTGAGGTGAATAATAATCTAGGTTGCTCTTCGGGAAGCATAAGTCCGGATTTTGAGGTTAACTAGACTTTGTCTATTGCTATCGATTTTCAGTCTCACCTTGATCTACGATCAAAGAGTAAATCACACATATAAGCTTATCTGTGGGAGGCAGATTGGTTTAAAGTCTTCAATTGAGTTGAAGAAACTCTTAGGCTGTAAAGGACGTCAACTAAGGGAATCGTTTGCAAGGAGTCCTGTTGGGATTCAAGAGACGTAAGGAGCCCGACGGTAATTGAATTGCTGATAGGGTTAATTCGGTCTCAACTACATTCCAGTCTGAAGTTAATTGGTAGTAGCCTAGTGTCTGTAGCGGTTTAATACAGTTTTGTGTTCAAATCTGGACTAGGTCCCGGCATTTTTCTGCATTTGCGGTTTCCTCGTTAACAAAATTTCTGGTGTCTATGTTATTTATTTTCTGCATTATATTATTTATATTTATAATTGAAATATCACAGGTTGTACGCAAATCAATCAAAGTAGATACATTCATCCTTTTTTGATGGATACGACTTGATTGATTCTTGGTTATTGATTTTTGAGATCGTCCAAGTACTCTCATACATAGTCAGGTTCACGGATTTGCTTCTGTAAACTTTCTGATTGTGAGAGAAAAAGAATATAAGCTCTTCTTATAATTCCTTCATTGAGAGTTAAGTTGAACTCCCGGAATTTTATTCAAGTTTGGTCCATAGAGGTTGCTTAAGAAAAAGTTGGTGGTGTATTTTGGTACCCCCACGTTTTCAAACCTAATTAAAGCATCAGATCCATATACTCGATTTAAGAATAGCTAATTCAAATTCTAAGTGGTCCAAAATATCAAATTAAGATTTATAACCCTAGACCGCAGGTTGACCCGGCCCGCTAATCCGGTTCAGACCTCGACCTATCTGACTAGATTTGACTCGGCTGGCTCGCTGAATCGGTTCCACTCGGTTAACTCACTGAGTTGACTCAGTCATTTTCACAAACAGCTGACAGACATGTTATTTCTACTTGTTATCAGCACAAGGGCTTAACTTCGATGATCTCTATAATACTTGATCTTAGTCCTAATTGATCACTCGTTAGCTCATATGGAAGATGACAGTCTCTTCTAAAACTTTCTAGTTTTAAGTCGGGGCTAATTCCGTCTGGATCAAACCTAGAACAATCAATTTTATTGCTCACTCACCGCTAGTACCAGTTTTTCAAACATAATGAGTGAAGTTCAAAAATTCATAATTAATTCCTTAATTATCCAATTTAAGAAAACTCGAGCTCTATGAAAGAAGAGAGAGTCATCTATAACATTTATATTTTGCGGTGAAGCTAATTCGATCGTCATCCTGCCTTTACATTGACGAGAAGTCACTATCTCACCGTAATGATTAGTTTTCCAGATTTGCTATATAACACTAAAATGGTCATATCTCTTTCAGTTTAAATCCAAACTCAACATACCATAATATTTTGGAAACCTAATTCAGTCAGCTACGTATTTATAGTTTTAAGCTAAGGTTAGATCAATTCCTAAGTTATATCAAATTAACATCTAATGAAAGTAATAAGATACACAAATCAAGATATTCATCAAATTATCATGTTAATGGTTTTGATCTAGTTCAATGAAACCCAGCTCTATAATTTCAAGTACAAATTATTTAAGTCGGTTGTATGAAAAGAATTTACCTCAACCAAGTCAAATGAGATCACCACAACATGTTTACCATTATCGCCACTTAATTCATCATAAACTCATATCATCCTATCACTAAGAACATCATTTTCTTTACCATATTCAACTTGTCTCTACTTCCCACAAAGTATTGTTTCTCTAATCCTTTTCTAACTAGCATCCCACTTATGTTGATTCTTATATCAATCATTAGTTATTGTGTAAGTTTTCACACTTTGAAGTTATTTGATTCACATCCTTACACAAGGATAATTTCTGCTCCGAATAATCACTAAGATTACATTGAAAACTGAGTGATTCACGTTCCATCTCACAGATTCTTCCTTCTAGTTGAACAATAAGTTCTAAGACATCTTCCAGACAATCAATGGTTTTACCCGTTTCTGAAAGCAGTTTGACTTTATTGAGGAAGCTCTACAAGTAGTAACATCTTCCTTTTTGTTACTACTTGTACAAAAAAAGTAGTAACAAAAAGTTTTTCACCATTAATTGGAATCGGACCCAAAAATTTTTTTGAATACGGTAATTGTACCTTATGTTTTGGATGCATCTTTTTCTTGTCATGAGTAAGATACTTGATCAAGAGTTTATCAGAAATAAACTTTGTACTTGATTTTAACAAGGAATGATTATGTGAACGATTACCAGTGGCCCTTTTTGAGATTTTATTCTCAAAATCTAGATGTACTCAGACTGGGTCATTTTTAGGATTTCCTTTACCTTTCCTACTTTGACTCATGTCTTATAGGTTGGATCGCACAAAATACATATTATTATATCTTTTCGTGTTTACGTGCTCTGATACCAATTGAAATGACAAGGATACCCAAGTACACCATAATTTTTTCGTTTCAACCTATAAGTCATATACCTTGTGTGATCGTTAATGGACAAAGTCGAGATAATACAACACCAAGATACTCACTTGATAATAGTTACAGTACAAGACCGATTTACTATGGGATCAAGATCAAGTGATTAAGATTAACGTACTAGTGTATTTACTTTTAATTATAATAAAACAATTATAATTGCAGAAAGTAAAAGTAAATCACACAACAAGATTTTGTTAACGAGGAAACCGCAAACGCAGAAAAACTTCGGGACCTAGTCCCATTTTGAATACTCTCATAATTAAGCCGCTATACAAAGATTAAATCCAACTTCGTATAGTTGAGACCAAGTAATCTACCCCTAGTTATTAGTTCCCTCAGTATCCCTGTGCCTATAACCGTATGGCCAATGCACGTGAATCCCAAGACAGAAATCACTATATTGAGTTTCTTTACCGATGTAAATTATTAAGCACTCAACTCCTTTTGATAGCCTTCCGAACAGTAAAGGAACAAAGTTGTTTGGTAACTACTTCAATAATCTTTTAGAAAATATTCGTTGAGTTTTGACAAAGGCTCTTCCATTTAAACAAGTAAACTCTTTCATCGGGTAAGATCAATCCAAATCTGAAAGTCAAATCTAGATTCACAACTATCATATTTGGATACTGAAGAATACCAACAAATGATAGTTGCCGATTTATACGACTATTTGATCAAATCTATCAAAGATACATCAAATCTTAGTCGGATCCCAGCCGATCAAGATGTGTGCACAAATATCACGAGATGCGAAAACCAATAAGAAAAATCTTATTGTCTTCAATTGCCTTCAATTGTACATGCACACTACAAACTTGAACCCACTTATGATCGATCACGCATATAACGTAGTCTGTTAATAATGGACTATCACAAGTTTTCTTCAGATCTAAAAACAGTTTTGAAGATCCCGTCAATACTTTGATTTTGTTTGAGTGACCTTATGTCAGAAGAGAAGGCTCTCGAGAACAATCAAACTAGGTGCAATTAAAGTTTCAACAACCATTAGTCAATCAAATCAATAATCGAAAACTAAAATAACAATGCAATTATCTAGTTTCCCACCAACGGTACTCGTAGAGCTTTTTGATCCTACATAAGTCTTTAAACGAGCGGACGTAAGAGATTTCGCTTAATTAGGGTACTTTCCTCTCCGGGTAGTCGTCTCCACCATAAACAACACGAATGAAATTTTTATGGCTCTTAGGATACTTCCCAAGAAATGTAAACTCAACTCTTTACAGACCAAGGTTGTTTGAACAACAAGGAAATTCCAAAACTGAAAGATTCTCAAAATATACAATTAAAGTACCTAATTTTGGTTTTGATATTTCCAACTAATATCCAACCTGTAATTCTGAAATCTCTCTTTAGAAAATATCCAATATTGTTTTAGCACTTAACTTATATAGATTTTCAAGAGATATGTTTTGATTGCAGATCAAAAACATATAATCGAAAATTTTAATTAAAATATTCTCAATATTTCCATTTGGGATCACCTTGAGTATCAAGGAATATCTTTGAATAATAAAAGATAAGAATTATGTAATGTTCAAACTATGTCGACATCAAGAACTTTCCTATTTAGCAAACCCTAATTTCAAACTCACACAAAACCTTAAAGTAATATGTGAATGTTGAAAATCGGTTTTGCTCTTGGGACCGGTTCTACCATTACTCCCAACACAGGTAGGGATCATATCTACCAAGTCTTCCAATATATGTAAGATCGGGTCTACCAAGACTCCCAACAATAGCTAGAATTGGTTCTACCAAGATTCCTAATATTGGTAAGGATTCGTTCTACCAAGATGCCCAACAATAGCTAGGATCGGTTCTACCATGTATCCCAAAGTAGGTAGGGATTGTTCTACCTTGACTCTCAACATAAGTTAAGATCGGTTCTACCAGAATTCCCACCATAGGTTCAAATTGGTTATCCAATAGATCTTTATAGAAAACCGAACCAAAACACCTATTGATTTCTTTTCGATTACGAAACATGTTTGGTATATGTACTTCCTTTAAACATATGTAATCAAATCCTAGGATGAAATTACACATATATCCAATACACAATAAAGTAACAAGTTACATAGATTATGTCGATGTTGCATTTACGAAGTCCAAAAGATAAACATTATACTTCATAATCAAACATTATTCCTTGACACTTTGATCATACTAATATGACCAAGTCTAATACTAGAGTATTAAATATAACCTTGCATGTTATGTTTTCAATCTTAAATGACTTGAAAGTAACGATAGGAATGGAAACAAGTCAAATAAGTATCACTAACCTCAAGTGGAAGGATGATGTCTTCAATGTAGTCGATATGTCTTCACGTTCTTTAGGTCTTTGATAGACGCATTTATGTGTCTATTTTCATCTCTATTGTGTATATTGTTAGTACCCATTTTTGTACTTATTTTGGTATTTTATCTCTTTGTAGGTGTTTTTGGAGAAATAAGCTTTTGCGGCGAAATTGGCTCGAAAAGTTGATAACTGCAACCCAAGGGACGAGTGTTATGCGGACTCCAGCAATGGATAAGGGGCGACCACTAGATAAGGGGTAACCTTTCCCATTCACGTTCAAATTCTGTTTTTGGCGGGAAACCAAAACAGAAAACATGTTTCTGGCAGTTTTGGTGGTAGTGATTTGGAGGAGTTTGAGGTCGACTAAACCTTTGATTTTCATAGGATAGACTCCTTATGGGTCTAGGAATCTAATATGGGTGTTGAAATCAATTAAATTGGGCTCAATCGATGGATTTTCATCTCAACAACAAAATATGGAAAGTCACGTGTGTGACCTGTTTTAGGAAATTTTAGAGAGATTAAAGTGTTATAAACCTTCCCAAAGATTGGTATCTATCTAAGGAAGAGTTTAGAATCAAAAGGAAAGCTCAGAAACGCGTATAAATTCTAAAACAAGAAATTGCCGCAACTTTGCCGTGAAAAGAAAGGAAGAGATTTTGGAGAGATTTAATCGCTCTTTTTGATATAAATAGATTGGTTGGGTCATATAGAACGGGTGTCGAAAGTTAGGGAAAGTGTAGAACACGACAGAGCCGAGAAATCAAAGGTGCAGGAAACCGGGTTCTGCTGCTGCTGCTGCTGAAGAACACGAAGAACATTGAACCACACGGAACAGTCGCAGACGAGTGTCGTTTTTCAACAGCATAACCGATTTATCGTTTATTAACAGCACTTCATTGTAACGGTGATTTCAGTAACGCCAGAAAAGCGTTGCAGATTCGCTGTATTATTATTTCTCTTCAATAAAAACACTTTTTGAGCCATGAATCAATCTTTTGAGCATGTTTTTACCATGAGGAGCTAAACCCCAACACTGGGATGACGGAGGAAGCCATGTTTCACAATTGATGGTAATTATAATTGATTCTTATGACTTTTTGCATTGCTTTTCAATCGATTTATGATTTTCGTTGATTATTTGTGATTTTGTTTGATAGTGTATGCTTAGTCTAAGAACTTTTAATGCACTATGCTTATGATTTACATCTAATGCTTTATAAAATCTACTTTTGGCAAAGGAATAGAGTCTATAAAAGAGCTAGTATTGTTATGAATCATCGTATGAACCAATTGATTGTGAAGTTTGGTGGAATCCTAAGTCCCAGTCTCTCGTAATATTGATATCATCTTTGTTTATTTGCTATTTTAATCGGAATATAAGTCTAGAATCGAGTCTTCACAAGTCCGAGTTGAACGAACTCTACTTATCACTTTTTACAACAACATAAAATCACATCAGTCTTCAAGGTAATACTTGTATGTCTCAAAATTTCTAGACTTTCTAGTCTAACCTAAACGAAGTTAACTCTAGTACGTTCAATCAAGAGACTCTTAATTGAGTTTTGATACTAAAATATGACAACCAAACTTGACATACCAACACTTGGTGGGTTCAAAATGATAGACATACTAATTTAGTTTAACATAAATGGTAAATATATTGCCGATATAATTATTATAAATGTGCCACATTAATTAGGATATTGACTCATAGTAGTCGCAGAGCATAGGCGATCTAGGAAACGACGTAAGGCCCCTAAATTTGTAGGTTTTGCAAATTTATTAACGTTTAATAAAAAAGGTTGCTTTAGCTAGAAATTCTTCTGGTACAATAGCAAAACTCTTTTTGTCAGTATTTAAAATCTGAGTTCAACTTTTATGTTAGTTTTATTCAAGTTTTTCAATTCGGTCATTTTTATCGGTAAATAATTCTTTAAATTATTTAAATTTGCCTATGATACTCTAAGTTTTATGCAAGTCCCATAATTATCTAAATTTGAGGAGGTCCCCAAATAATATGCTGCGACCATATATTAACTGTGAACGTTCTTATAAATCTCAATCTCATTTCTTTTTGTTATCATGTTTCATTACGACTTTCTTGATTATTCTCGTGACTACAAATTAAACGAAATCCTATATGTGAGGATGTAATCTCCCCTTTTTAATGTGAGCAAGAGAATATCAAAGATCCATCCTTCATAACCGTCAGATCTCCTACATTAATTCCGAACCATCAGATCTAGGAATATTCCAAAAAAGATTCCGGTGACAAAAAGACTTCCGTCACAAACTATTGTTCTCGGCCGTTGGATTATTAAATTTCATAGTTTTTATCGGCTGTTAGATTTTAAAAGAGTGATATAAAGAATATTTACAGGGACATAAGAGTAAATGCCCTTTTTATATATTTAAAAGCTTCGTATCTTTCAAACTATAGGTCGGATTTTGGTGAATTTTATATATTCAAAAAGCCCATTAAATTATCTACGTAACGAGCATAAATAATGATATCAAATTTTTGTTTACAAACTTTTTTAAGTTTCTCCAAATTTTTGTATGTTTTTTCCTCAAAAGTTAGACATAGTTTAAGAATAAATTAAAAAAAATCTACAAAAAAAAAATGATCGAATTGCAAGTACCTAATAAAAAACAACGAATAATTTACGGGTGAAAAGTATAACATATGGTGTCAGATACTCCCTCCATCCAAGTTATATAGACGGAGTTTTACTTTTTTTTTCTATACATTACCCTTATTTATGATAATAGTATACTAATAGTTTTCCTAGTTTTCGTCAGAAAAGTAAGGGCCAACTTAAAAAAGCAGATGAATTTTTATAAAACTCATGATTTTCTTAATCTAAGGTATTTGACTTCTCAACCTATATAATTTGGACAGAGGGAGTATAAGACAAGAACAATTAACGAGTGTTTGGGCCTCTAAATAGTAAAATTAGAAACGACCATACCGCATAAAATAACAAATAAAGCGGCTTGGGGAAGCCTTGATTCGCTCTCTTTCCTATTTATGCTCTGCAACTCTATCTTAAAACAAGCAATTACCTTCATCCCATAAACAGTTATTTCCATGGGTTGCATTCATCTTCTTCATTGTTGCCTCAAGTTCTGTTGATTTTCTGCCCAGATTTTAATTGAACTTAAAATCGGATACAGTAACATAGATTATGTATATATATTTAAATAAAACAAAATTGCATTATTAGCAATTAATGACAGGTTTTCTCCTGTATTTTTATTTTCCGATAGATATGGTATCTATCATTGCCATTATCGTTTCTTATATATGCACTCTTCGAGTGGTTTATAATATGTTTTTTGATGGTGCTTTATCATCGGGCACATTACAAGGACGATCAATTTTCGACAACGTATTGATCAAACCAGACAAGATCAACTGAATTCGAAATCGATCGGAGCAATTCATGCATATCACTTCTTCATGAAAGCATTTAAGATCTACGATGAACTATATAGTGGTTTCAAACCATCACAACATCAAATTTCTTTTCGAATTATGGATATTCAGGATTTTTAGCATTCTTCGTTTTTTTAGGTTTCGAATCACATAAATCTTGTATTTTAATTAATTTATTGATGTAATCGATGTGATTTTAAGCAAATTTTCATATTAATGAGAGGCGTTAGCCTTCTCCATTAAAAAAAAAAAAAAAAAAAAAAAAACGAAAAGAAAGCAAATAAAACACGACACCATTTAAGCTATCGCAGGCAATAAAACAGACAACAGTTTCCCCCCTAAAAAATCCAAGTTAATGCAACAAGGCCAATAAGTCACGTATAAAAACAATGTAACCGGTCAAAAAGATTAAAGACAAAATAAAAAACATGTATTTAGCACGTGATCCATTAAAGAGGAAAAAAACAGCAAAAATATCATTTCAGAGAATTAAAATAGAAAAGAAAAGAAAAGAGAAAAAAAGCCTTATTCACTCGTTTCCTTCATCTCTCTCGTTCCTCCCACTTGAGAGAAGAAGAAGAAGAAGGAGGAGGAAACAGCATCAACTAAGAACAGCACTAGCAGAAATATTTCTACTCATCTAGGTAAAACAATCTATCAATAGATCTAAGATTTTCACGCTCATTGATTAAACTTTACTTGTTTTTTTTTTTTTTAAAGAATTTTTTCGTTGAATTTTTCAGTTGTGAGGTTAAGGATTGTATTGAAGGTTAATAGAAGTAGATCTTATGGATCAGGTAATACTAATTTGTTTATTTTCGTAGTAGGGTTTAACGTTTTTTTATTTTCATTTGGGGTTTTAATTGAGGTTTTAATTGGGGTTTTGGTGGTGATTTTTTGGTTTGTAGTATGAGAAAGTTGAGAAGATTGGAGAAGGAACTTATGGTGTAGTTTATAAAGCTCGTGACCGTGTAACTAATGAGACTATAGCTCTTAAGAAGATTCGTTTAGAACAAGAAGATGAAGGTGTTCCAAGTACAGCTATTAGAGAAATCTCTTTGTTGAAGGAAATGCAGCATGATAATATAGTCAGGTATAATGTTGTATTGAATTCATTTTAGTTTCTGGTCGATTGCAATTTGTTGAGTAGAATAGAATTGTGGGGTTATTATTCTAGTTGTTTAGTGTAAGTATAATTTTGAAGTTTTGGCAGGCTGTTAATGGAGGTGTACTTATAAGGGCATTGCGTGATGGTTTCGTGGCTAGGATAATAGTAATCTAGGATGGTATGCTATGTTCACACTCTTATGTGCAAGTATGCACAATGTGGATAGACTGCTGTGTAATTCTTATGTTGAAGTATTGGGCAACTGGCATACAGCAGTGTGCCGAAATGACACGGATTGCACCCTCCTTGACCTTGTGTGCTCTCGGTGACCTTGTATTTAGATGGTTATTTCTTTTAGATCTTAAGTGCTCTTGGTTTCATATTGGTTTACGGTTATAAGTTACAATGCTCATAACATTTTGTCAGTGATGCTGATTTTACTTGTGTATTGATCATGGTTCTGAGCATAATGTTTAGTAATGTCTTGAATATAATAGGTTGCAGGATGTAGTTCACAGTGAGAAGCGCTTGTATCTAGTTTTTGAGTATTTGGACCTGGATTTGAAGAAGCATATGGATTCGTGTCCCGAGCTTGCTAAGGATCCACGTTTAGTAAAAGTGGGTGAGATCATTCCTTTTAACTTGCACGCTCTATGCTCTTTGTTAGCAATTGCATTATAATAGCATGAGTTGAATCTGTTGTCAAACTCTGTAGCTATTTGAATTATGGTTTTGAGTTAAAATGTTTTTATCTTGGTTATTGTTAGTAATTACCAAATGGAAATATGTATTATTAGCGTTTGAGCACGTCTTATTCATTACCCCATGACAGACTGTCTCTAAATATTGTATTTACCATGTTTTATGGATAAGTAAGTTGGTAAGAAAATTTACATTGTATCTACTGTGTTTTGAGGATAAGTAAGTTCGTACTTTTCATGGAATGTTGTGATGCTTCTACTCACGATTTAACTCATTGTTAATTTTCTTCTTCTGCAGAGGTTTTTGTTTCAGATTCTCCGTGGTATCTCTTACTGCCATTCTCATAGAGTTCTCCACCGAGATTTGAAACCGCAGAACTTACTAATAGATCGTCGTACCAACTCACTAAAGTTGGCAGACTTTGGATTAGCCAGGGCATTTGGTATTCCTGTCAGGACTTTTACTCACGAGGTAATGTGTAGCGCCTTTAAAAAAAATAAAATTTCTGCTTTTGTTTGCTCTTGCTGTCAGCAGGACGGTATTGCCAAATAATAATGCTAGAACTCTCATTCACACTTATTTTTATCAGATTAATGAGGTTCAATTTAGTTACTTCTTTCATATCTTCTATTGGAATGTATAATGGAATGGAAAACTTGAAGGGGTTATATGTGATCAGCATTTATAAAAATGATGAGCATTTTTTGCTCTATTATAAATCTC
Organism: Papaver atlanticum; assembly: GCA_023531105.1. Taxonomy (NCBI): domain Eukaryota; kingdom Viridiplantae; phylum Streptophyta; class Magnoliopsida; order Ranunculales; family Papaveraceae; genus Papaver; species Papaver atlanticum. The sequence goes on along the minus strand of JAJJMB010017752.1, from coordinate 4,163,666 downwards.
TGTTATTCATGATTTTCATAAGAACGCTCATGTTTTATCCCCTGATATAGAAATGAATTCTGTATGAGTACCCATATTAAGCGGAATCAACTCCCTGCCTCCCTCTTTCCTTCTGTGAGGATCCTAGACCATTGTAGATATTATTGTACTAAACACGGGAACTTCGTAAAGATTGCTGTCTGCAAGTATAGCATACTCATGGATTTTCTAATTTTGTCTGGAAATCCTTTCAGGTGGTGACCCTATGGTATAGGGCACCTGAGATCCTCCTAGGGTCTCGCCATTATTCCACTCCTGTTGATATCTGGTCAGTGGGTTGTATATTCTCTGAGATGGTGACCCAGCGACCTCTGTTCCCAGGGGACTCTGAGATTGACGAGTTGTTCAAAATTTTCAGGTTTCATAGCTCAGTTACAACTACCCTTTTCCCTGAACTGTATGCATAATTTCACTAATATTGGGCTTACCTATTTACTTATGGTTATTTTTTCATAGAATTATGGGCACTCCAAATGAGGAAATTTGGCCCGGGGTGACATCTTTACCTGACTTCAAATCTGCCTTTCCTAAGTGGCCTGCTAAGGTAATTCATTTTGGTAGATTCTCAAGTTTTTTGGTATCTATGATCCTCCTAAATATGTTTACTGGTTTGAATAGTTTTTCCACTTGTAATATGCAGGACCTGGCTGGTGTGGTCACTAAGCTCGATTCTTGTGGAATTGATCTTCTGAATGTAAGTTAATCCGAGCTTCCCGATATCCTGTTAAAAGATACAACTATAAAAGAAAGCACATAGATAGTGAAGTATTTAGCATGTATTACATACAATAATATGTTTGTGGAGTGGACACTAGACATGATTGTTTTTGGTGAGAGTTACCGCATCACCATGTATAGATCAATATCACAAAAATAAAATTGTGCCAAAAGTGATGTGCCACGAACCGTTGTCTAGGGTGTAAACCAAAAGTGATTTTTTTTTTTTGCTAGTAATAATTGGCAGTCATGCTTCTTATTAACATGCTACCCTGTGCTTTGTTCAGAAAATGCTTTGTTTGGACCCAAGTAAAAGAATTACAGCTCGAAATGCTCTCGAGCACGAATACTTCAAGGATATTGTACTATGATTTCATCTTCCCCCGTCTTCATCGCTGCAGTAATCCTGTCTCGGCTGAGTATATCATTTTACAGGTAGAAAAACTGATATTTTGATTGTGTGAGAATTGTGTGTTCCTTTTTGCCCATTTTGAGATTGTATTCTTTCATGAAGCTGGTTTTAGTCAAAGATATATAACTGGCATTGCTTTGGTCTGCCATTCTTATCTTTATTTTTGGGGTTGTTTGCCATCTTGAGATTGTGTACATAGATGACATTTCATTTTCGGATCTGCAGCGAATTTGATTTTCTCAATCATGTTATTTATGAGTACTCGGTATTCAGCTGTTGCTGCTTTTACATCAAAGGATTTACTGATTAACTCATTTCCTCTAGTACATAGTGTACATAGTTTTCACTATAATGACGTGAATATTGGTCCGGGGTTGTAACTTGTAGCTTCTTTTCACAAATTTAGGGAAGAGTTAAACTACTCTCAAACCGACAAAGCTCCCTACGGGTCCCTAAATCCAACCATGGCAAAATAGGACCCTGCTCAGTTTTCTTTGAGTTCAATGTATTTTGTGATGCAAAAAAAAAAAATTGAAAAAAAACCCTAAAACAAAGCTGGAATTGGACTGTCATTAACAACAGATTGATCCTGGCACTGTATGCCGTTTCCTTTCAACCTGATGAAATAACTTGCAGTTTACAAAGCTTATTTAATTTTTAGCCCATCTTAGCTTGGTACTTGGTAGTTGTATTAACCATAAAGACATCAAAGTCAGATAACCAGATCCACTAAACGCTATAGAGAGCTATCGCTCATGTTGGGAATTCAAAGTCACTACGAATTGCAATGGTTGGGTATTCTGCAGACATCAAGAGCCTTATATCTGTAGGCAGTCTAACAGAGCAAATGTTGGGGCTCGAACACCTGGCCTCTATGCAAATCTATATTTCAATACCAGCTCCTGTTTGTTAACCCTTACTACTGGTCAAATTAGTAAAATGTCTCTCTTTGTATACGTTACCTGCAATCAATAACATGTTGACAAGACACCAAATAAAGAACAATGCAGACAGAGAAAACGTCGGGGAGGCTCCCAAACTTCAACTTTTACTACAACATGTAGATAATTTACTAGTACAAGGACTTGGATAATGAATACATAGTACAGTAAACTTAAGATTGTTGCCAAAGCATCTCTGCAACAAAGTGATTTCTTCCGCATATTGTCCTACAGTCCTGAAATAGGAAACAGCAAAATACATTCATTTCTCTTCTTCAACCCCGTAAAAAGACCATCCATTGGAAACAAATTCGCCTCTCGTTTGTATGATCAGTGGAAGCAAACATGAGCTCAAAAAATAAGGACAATCTGATGCAGGCAAAAGTAAATAAATTTAGTATCATCAGCATGAAAAGTTTTCAGTGAACTGGATGGATAAACACTAAATTCACTGTTTCAGTCATTCCATCAGCCAGAAGTATATCTACCCTAAGGTTGTAACTTAATTCATGTACATTGTACCATGCCAATGACCAAAAGAGGGTGAGGTTCACATGTGAGGTAAGAGCTACAGGCCTACTGCCTGGCGAAGAATCAAAGCTCCCTCGAACAAAATGTTAAATTTACAAGTATAGGCTAGTCCCCCCAGATTTCTAATTCTTCTGCTCGAGAGTCGAATCTTTTCCTACTCAGAGTAGAGCAGGTTTCGAGGTGGGTTTTCTGTAATTGGGAAAATAATCTTCCTGTGAACAACGAGGGCTTACTTGTTAAAGCAGTTTATACACGAGCATGCACATTTTGCATAGACAAACTACACACAAGCACATAGATCTAGTCCGAGGGTGATTCAATTCTAAGAACACGTATACCAACATTTCCAGTGTATTAAGAGCTCTAGTGTTTAACTGATGATGTTTAATCATGTAAACCATGCACTCTTCTTCCAGGGTTTTATTCAGACGTTTCAACTATACCAGCAATATGAGTGACCAACCTTAGGAACATTAACCAACCATAAATGAATAGCAAGTCAGTTGGAAGGCATGCAAACAATGTTGTTCAGATGGTGACCTTATTTTGAAAATGCTGGCAAAAAATATCATAATTCAGATCCCCTAATCACGGTTATAATTACTGAAGTTACAAGACAAACGAGTTGCTAACAAAATGATAGCATTTTCTAATAAGAAAGACCGACATAGCATATCGGTCAATGCTTTCATGTCACTCATGAAAAACTGGTTCTAAACAAAAGAAAATTACACTAGGCAACTTTTCTACTTATCATTCACCTACTTAGATTGAGTATAAGCAATATGAGTGCATCGATTTATAAGAAAACAAATTCAACAAGAGTTTCCTACTTAACTACAATGACATAGAAATAACAAAAGTTTAAGGAATTTTAATATGAATAAACTTTAAGCAGGGAACTTACATCAGTCGCTCATATCCCCAGTGGAAGCGCTTCCACCTAACTCCTCGTCATCTTCATCCCTCATTTTTGCTATCTCTGCCTGGGCACGCTCCAAAATTTTCCTCCTATGCAATTCTAAATCTCTATGAAACTCCATTCTCATCTTCTCCAATTCTAACATTTGCTGCCTCTTACTATTCTCAATTTTTGCATGAATATCACCGAATTTCTTAATAGAATCTGCCAGCAACCTAAAGGAAGATCTCTCAACGCCGTTCTCCACATATCTTGCTTTTTTAGGAGGAAGGCCATCCGAATTATCATCATCAGCTTCTGTTGATTCAGAGTTCCCTGGACTGTCCCTCATCTCATCCAATCCATTTGAGTGATTCATATAAACCCTAGGATTCGTAAACACGTACTCACGAGAATCCAACCCACAAGCTAATCCAGGCTGCCTTGGAGATACATTCATCAACATATCCATCTTCTTAAAGTAAACCCACTTACAGGAACTATTATTATTGCCAGTTTCCTCTATCTTGAGTTTCTCCTTCTTGTATTTCTTCTTCAACGTATCCAACCGATTGCGACATTGAGTATCAGTTCTTACAACATTCGATAACTGCGAAACCTTCTTAGCCACTTCAATCCATTCATCTAGCCGAAGACTTTTCCTTCCAAGCTGAAGAAATTTATCTCCCCAAGTATCTAACAGAACAAATGTTGCATGTTCAGTCCAATCAGCCGCAGCATTCTTCCGGCCACCATACGAAGATTTTGGAACAGACATTGCAATTGCAGATGGTTGCGGTACTACTACACGCGGAGCAAACTCATAGCTTAATGACAAATCCCTCAATTTTCGCTTTTTACCATTCCTTTCTGAATCATCATCTTCATCCATCCCATTATCATTACCACCTCCATCAACATTATCATCGTCGTCGTCATCAGTGTCATCCTCATCTTCCTCCTCGTAATCATCATCATCAACACCAGCATGATCTTGTTGTAGTTGCTCTTGTTCATCTACTTCCTCAACTTCTTCCTTTACCCTTTGAACAACATTTTCTTCTTCTTCCTCCTCCTCCTCCCCCACAACCTCCATTTCCTCACCCTCATCTTCCTCTTCTACTTCTTCTTCACCATCATCACCACCTTCTTCATATTCATCACCTTCCTGCTCATCATAAGGATACCTAGCTTCCTCTTCTGCATCATTCATTTCTCCCCGATCCATAACTCAAAACAGAAATTCTCTCAAAACCCACACTTTCCTTCTCAAAAAACCCTAATCTCTCAGCTCAAACAAGCCTAATTAACCCAAAAAAAATAAAAATAAAAAAATCGTACCTTTGAGTAAGAGAAACCCTAACTTATCCCTCTTTTTTTCTTGAAAGACAAAATCATCGATGAAAAATGAAACCCTTTCACAAGTAGAAGAAAACTGGAGAAACCCCCAAAAATAAGAAGTTAATCAGCTAGGGTTTCTGCTGATTTGATTATGGTTTTTTTTCTGGTGATAGTAAGAAGAAAGAAAAAAAGTAAACAAGAATCCCCATCCTTGTGCACTTTTTCAGCTACTGTCCGTCACAGATGAAATAGAATATGAAAAGACTAAATTTCTTTAAACCCCTATAAGAGATATATCTTCTTAAAGGTCCCTAATGTTACCACCAAATTCCTAGTCGAATTGATGTGGATGTAGTTGAGCATTGATTGATCTACCTTGTTTCCAAGTCGGGAGTTAGGCTTCGTGATCACCGAGAATGCTCGAATAGGTTGGGCTTTTGGAGTGTGGAACAGGGGCAAACCCTATTACTCTCGTGGTCTTGAATTATGCATCATTTCAAACTCTAACGCTCTGATGCAAGATATACATTGTGACACCAGTGTAGCTAATAGCTTGTTTGGAAAACACTTCAAAAGTTACTTTTTGACTTTCGGAGAAAAAAAAAATTAGAAGTAAATTTGGAAACATAATTCAGAATAACTTTTACAAGTAAAAAAGTCAGCTTTTTATGAAGCAAATCGAGATTGATTTTTTCTTATGGAGAGGCGTTACTTCTGCTTATGGTATTCGAGCAGGCATTATATTATCCAAATTATAGAATGAATAAAAATCTTTCGCGTTATCTGAAACTAACTCATGAAAAAATCTGCATAATAACTCAAATAACAGTCAGTCTATCGCAATGTGTATCTGGTGACCCCAAAAATATGCCACATATTCAAATATGTTACATGACCAGAAGTCTTCCATGTAGACTTGATTTACATTGTGACCTAAAGTCTACATCTTCACTAAAGTTTTCTTTTGTGACTTGAACTTTCCATTACGATTCAAAATTTATTAAGCGACCAAAATCTATTCTCTGATCTGGTATTGTTTAAATACCCAAATTTACTTCTTTGATAAAAAAAAATTGTGATTCAAAAATTTGCATGGGGATCCAAAAAAATTATGCGATTTGAAAAATGTTTCATGGTCTAATATTTGCATTATGACCCGTAATCCAAGCCTTAACCCTAAAATTGCATCATGACTCAAATTTTGTTCCCCAAGCCTTTTGTGACATAAAATTTACACTAAATCTAAAACCCTAGATCTATCGCCCTGACTAAGAATAAACTTTCACTCAAAATTTTCTTAACAACCCAAAACCTATTTTGTTGGTAGATATACACTTGACCCGAGATCTCTTTCTTGACCCAAACTTTTTCATGTAACTTAATTTTTTTACTAGTATGTGAAATCTACATAGTGAACCAAAATTTCCCATTGCAATCTAAAATATGTATGGCATCCCTTGCGACCCAAATAGTTGGCATGACCTAAAATATGCACCTTGACCTAAATTCCATACATCAATCCTAATCCATCTTGATGAGTCAAATTTGCCAAGTGACCCAAATGTAAAGGAATCCACCATTGTGTTCAGTTTAACATGCATATAGATACTCATTGAATGGTGTTACGGAGAAAGAAAATACCTTAGAATAGACAAGAATGCTTAGTGTACTCTTGCTTGTAGTTAATTATAAATATCATATTTATAATGTAAAAATAAAAATAAAGCAACGGCACTAGAGATTACGAATAAATTACAAACTTGTAGAAAAACCTTAGAAGCTAGTCCAGATTGAGTACTTACGCAATTAAGTTGTTATACCTTTTCCTACTATGCAGCTTCAATCTAATTCTAATTGAGACGGACCAACCAACCAATTACCTCACTTCAGTATGTTTTTTAAAAAAAAATCTCTTGCGAATTTCCTAGCATAATGTTTGTTATCTTTAGAACTTGATCATGCGAATCTCCTACAGAATGCTTGTTATCTTAAGGAGTTTCTCCTCAATCCGTCCAAAAAATACTATCGACAGCATGCCTCAACAAGATGATTAAATTTTCTCTGGATAATCAATTTGATACAGTCAACAGAACTTGTATGATGAATAAAACTCGGCATGGATCATGAATACGTGAAAATTTTAAGACAAGGTTCTTCCCTCAACAAGTGACTCTTGATTACCTCAACTACAAGTGTAGGCAGTGAACCAGCCAAAAGAATTATAGGTACTCAATAGTTGTTTCTTAGGTCGAAATCTGATAATACGACAAAGTGAGTTCTATCATCAGACTCCAACAAATGTTTACAGAATTTAATTAAATGTTCCTGAGTGGTCTTATATTATAAGAGACCGATCTTAGAATAAACAAAAACTTAACATCAAGAAAGTTACAACTATTGAAAGCTAAAGAAATTAAAAATATATTAGTTTATCCTTTACCTAAGTAAAGATACTTGTACGCATCTCTATCCCGAAGAAGACTTTCAAATTCGCTTCCTGATCATGAAGGTTCAAGGAATAAGCAAACCCTATGTGCAACTTTACTATACGTACTCGCGTAATGGGATGAAGATGTAGTGTTATAAAGTGTCCTTATTTATAGTTTTTGATCAATGTTATTAGCTTCAAACTTAAGTTCACTTTACTTTGTGATTAAGATAAGTTATTTTCAAAAATACAAATACACCATTTTTGTATCTGTATATGTATATATTACAGTACTTAGCTAAATTTTCTAGTTTATACAACCATGAAAAACTCACTTGTACTAATGATAAAAATATTGTTCCTAGTATGGTATTTTCTGAAATCTAACACTCCCATAATGTTTAAGGTCTCCACTATATATACAACAAATTATAGTTGTTTAGTTGCTTATATTTATTGCATTTCACGAAATATGGACACTTGTAATTTTGGCAAGCCTTGATTTATAAAACTCGTAAATGCTTATGCTAAGTATAACAATCAATCAATCTTAAAATTAATAAGCTTTCCTAGTTAGTCTTTATAGACAACTCTTACATAGCTATAATATAGCTCTCATTAATTATCACTAACTTGCATAAGTAACATACTTGACTCGTCAAGGTGAACATCCCTTAGATGGAAGCGGTATCATGCCCTAGTATTGCTAATATAACAAAAAGTGACTAAGTAGAACATGTAAAACATCCAGCCTTGAGTGGCAAAGATTTTCGTCGAATCATGACATCAACAAATTAAGTCAATATTTTGGGCCTAAGAGATTTCGAGATCAACCAAGCATTGGTATATCGCGCTTGGTTGTCAAGTTTAGTTCCAAAACTCCGAGTCGCTTGATTTGATAACTAAATTCAACTTCGTTAGGTTAAACTAGGAACATATAAATGTTGAGACTGTTAAAACTTTGCTCGGTTGAACCCAACAAGCATCAGTATGTCAAGTTTAGTTCCAAAACTCATAGTCGCTTGATTTGATTAGTATAATCAACTTTGTTAGGTTAGACTAGAAACATAGAAATGTTGAGACCTGTTCTTGTTACTCACGAAAAAGCTGAAGACGTATCGGCAACAACAAAGATATTATTTTTCAGTTTGAGGTTAAAATTACAAACTTAAATTGTTTCATTTTTAAATTTTGTTATTTCAAGTTTACATTCATTGAAAACATAACATACGAAGTGAGGTTTGTTTACAATGACTTTAGTATGGTGACTTAGTAATTATACTATTACCAAAGTAGAAATAAGGAATGATATATTAGTAATGTTTACAACTTGAGTATATGGAGTTACACAGTATAGTTTCTCTATGAACTTCGTGTTACCAACATTACACTAATTGGTAATTCATTATTATTTCGTGTCCTGAAATTCCAGATGAAAGCAATTTCATAAACATAGTTTAAGGAAGTAGACTTGTGAAACTTGTTTTGTAGTTGAAATATGAATTCAGGACCAATCCCAAGTATATGACCGATCTTGACAATGTTTACTTGGTTTTATATTTTCCATATGTTTGTTATATTCGGTTTTCTGCAAACATCAAGATGTATATGAGTTAAATTGGGAATGTTCATAATTACCAACATAGTGATTTGAACATGTATTGAACTCTAATATCTTATTGTTCGAGTATATTCCTTTGATACTTAAGGAAATATCCTGAAACTGATTTCTCAGTATCTATTTAGGTATCAAAATTATATGTTTATCATAACCCATATGTTACTATGTTCTAGATAATATTAGTTTTCAACTATGAGTGACATCGGTTTAATAGTTGGAATGCAGTTGGTATTTGTCAAATTCGGTATCAAAATTCATTGCATATCTTAAGGATTTTCGAAATTTGTAATACCTCATCTTCCAATTAAATATTGATCATAATACTATAAATAATAAAACTTGCACTCTTACAAACTCATCTCTCGATTCATAACTTAAGTGATTTTGTGTGAATCCAACTTGTTAAGAGTAATCTAATTAGGTGAAACATCTTGTATTTCCTCCATTTAAAGATTTCTTTGGGATCAAGAAGCTTTTAGTAGTACCATCGATGAGAAACTAAATTGTATTGATATTTTAGTTTTTCGATTAATTGATTTGACTAAGAACTAATGGTACATTTATACTTGATACGTCAAACTTGTTTATTTTATGGTCTTTCTCTTATGATATATATATAAGGCCACTCAAGTTTGTTTGAGGATCTGACTATTACAGATCTAGTGATTCAAGATCAATAGATACAATTATTGATCAATCAACGTTAATAGACCCCTTATGTGTGTATTGATCAATAATGAAATCAAGTTATTTGTGCAACAATTACTTTGAAGATTGAAGACTTTTCTTTTCTGGTTTTTATCTTCTTGCACACTTGATTTTCTGGGATCTAAAAAGCCGTTTATTCCGATAAATATAGGACTTATGGAAAAATAGAACAAATTGTCTAGTTGTTTCTTCTTGTTAAGTTTCTTGATTAAAGCTTGTTTGCTAAGACTGATTATTTCGATAATCTGTATCTTGGTTTGATCTTTGACAAAAGGAGTTTATTTTTGATCTAAAGATTGATTTTGGAGAACGATAAGTGATCTGGTTACTGAAACAGGTTTAGTCCTTTACTGTTCCGGCTTATGATCCAAAGGAATTGAGAGCGAAAGTGTTCAAAGCAGTGAAACAACTCAAGATAGTGGAACTTGTTTTGGAATTCACGTGCGTAAACCAGATTGGTTGTATACATGTAGATACTGAAAGATTTGAGTAATGAATAAGTGTTTACTTGGTTTCAACTATACGAAGTTGTGGTAGTCAGTTTGTGAAAATGCGGGGGTACCAAAATACACCACCAACTTTTTCTTAGGCAACCTGTATGGACTAAACTCAAATACAATTCCGAGATTTACAACTTAATGAATCTCAATTAGGAATTATATGAAGAGTTTATATCTCTTTCTCTCACAATCAATATGTATTCAGAGACAAATCTGTGAACCTGATTATCCCGTGAGAGTTTTTGGACGATTTCAAAGATCAATATCCAAGATCAATCAAGTCATATCCAATAATTACGATGGACGTATCTACTTTGATTGATTTATGTACAACCTGTGATATTTTAATTATAAAGATAAACAATATAATATGGAAAAAGAAATCACATGGACACCATAAATTTTGTTAATGAGAAAACCGCAAATGCAGAAAAAACCCGGGACCTTGTCCAGATTTGAACACCAAATTGTATTAAGCCGCTACAGACTCTAGCCTACTCTCGAAACTTCGGATTGGAATGTGCCTGAGACTGAGTCCACCGTCATAATAATTCAGTTCCAGAAGCGCTCCTTACGCCTATTGAATCTCGCAAGACTTTGCGCAATTGATTCCCTTAGCTGACGTCCTTTACATCCTAAGAGTTGTTTCAACTCAATTGAAGACTTTAAACCAATATGCTTCCCACATATAAGACTATATGTGATTTCTGTTTTGATCAAAGATCAAGGAGATGTAGGAAATCATTTTTGAAATAGGCAAAGTCTAGTGAACCTCAAAATCCGGAACTTACTACTCCCGAAGAGCATCCTAGATTATTATTCACTTCACAAGTAATTCCTACTCTGATTTCAATAAAGAATTGTTATAGAGGAATATACTTATGGAATCACAAAGTCTGGGATGAAGAAACTTTGTGATTTCTATCTATCTCGCCTGATCAGAGTGAGACTCAACAATCAGTAGCGATATCAGGATACACGAACTATCAAGATAAAGATAGTTTGACATGGCTTCACGAATCCCTAGGTGAAGTCTTTTTAGTCGCTAAACCTAAAAAAGTTTAAAGGAAAGAACGACTTTAATTACAACTAGGACACACAAAAATAGTGTCGGGTATTCAAAAATCCAAGTTACTTGAGGTTCTCCTTATATGGACTTTCAAGATCAAGTTTGATTTGGATTTAAGCTAAGGTAGCTTTGAAATCAAGCAATCAATATCCACCGTTAGATGAATAACTTGACTTGATTATCATAATAGAATATACACTCTGGTTTGGATGAACCGTAACCGAACCGTATATAATGACTTGTTCATTAAAGGTTAGCCGAAACTATCAAGACGAACTATAAGTTTAATCATTTTCATATAACACTTTAAGACTTTAATATTGAGACACAACCATAAGTTATGATGTGATGAAGTATGTCTAGATGTGTTTTTAGAGAGTTGTTGAAATGTTGATTATCTCATAGAGATAATTTTGATGTATCTGAAAATATTCGAGAGGGTAAGTACATGTACCGGGTATGTGTACTTACTTCCAGTTCGTGAGTTATTTTGTCATGGTATGTATACCGGGATTGTATACCCTTAAGACAAAACGAGTTCAGGAGTTCACAAAACTTTCCCGGTATGCATACTAGGTATGTGTACCTACCTGAGTTCACGAGTCAACATAACCTTTTGGGTTTGCATACTTGCTATGTGTGCCAAAAGTCGTTGCCGAACTATAACTACGCCGGTACGTATACTGAGTACATGTACTACAACTATGGACATGTAACAATTGTGCCAGTATGTAAGCTGGTATGTTACTATCCTGTTCTAGTTTTACAGTAGTTCTATATCTCTCTAATAATCAATTTGAAACATTCCCGAATAACGTTAATGACACATATCACTGTTCCAGGCTATTCTGAAATGATAACCTTGAATCACGATTTAGGTTATAAACAATAAATTGTTCTAAACCAAATTCATCAAGTATGAACAAATGTTCTTAAGCTTAGTCAACATATTTCGAGAATGATTAACAAGATAAACTTGACTCGAAATTTTTATTATGCATGTAATGTCTAATTTAGTCACGCGACATAATCTCATAGATGGTGAAAACTTGAGAAATAGGTGGTTCAGTCTTTACTTACCTTTTGTTGATAAAGTTCTCCAAAAACTTCGGTTGATCATTTCCTTCAAACGGTAGAACGCAGTGATGTCTGGTACTCAACTACACAATTCTATCATAACCCGAAACTTGACTAAATGTAGACTAGAAATCAAGATATAGTTTTGATCAACTAGTTTGACATCTAGCTTGAGATAGCAACACTTATGAGTTCGACCAAGCAATTCTCTAACAATCTCCCCCTTTTTCAATTGTAGTAAGAAAACTATCAATGCATATATATTAAAAAATAAAGCTTTAAAACTCCGGAATCCATCATGCTTGATTTCCTTGGTTCTCCAACTCCTTGAATTCTTAGTTACTTCAAGTTGCCAATGATTTTGAACGTGTTCAACCCAGCATCGTTGTTATTGAAGATCCGTAGCGATAACAACTTTGGAAACAAATATTTTCAATCGTCATTATACAGAAACATAATATTATTATCTTCTCCAAAGTTCAATTGTATCACAAATTCGAAGAAATACTAGGTGATATGTTTCTCCCCCTTAGTCAATACTTATATCTTTTACAAAATAGGTGAAACCTATAGATGTTGATTCCCCCCCCCCCCCAACACCCTCTTACATAATGATCCGTAAGCCATATGCATGTAGTGCGAAACTACTAATTAATTCTCCCATTTTTTGTCAATAAAAATTGGTAAAGGTACGAAAATAATGAGATCGTAATGAATTCTAACAAAAGATACTTCAAGACTAAAGAAATACAGATTTAAGATACAAGTATCCCTATATATTCCACATCCACTCTCCCCACAAAGATATAACAATTAAGCACAAGTTCAAAAAGAACCCTCCCTCATTTGATGTCATTTCCAAGAGAACAACATGAGGGACCTTACTTTAATAAAAAAGAAGGATTTTGTCGGACATTAACAAATCACATGGATTTGTATCCTAAACCTCGACATAAATTAATCTCAGCGCCAGTTACGAACAAGGAGACAATTTAATCGATGTGACTCAACATAAGAAAATCTTACAGAGTTTGATAATGCAGTGCACAAGAGTGTGACCACAAGTAGATCAATACTGTTAAAATTCTCAGAAAGCTTATTTTATTTTTAGTTCATAAAATTTGATAGATTTAACTTTTGATCATGTATGAGATATCAGTTCAATTCACAAAAAGTAAAGGTAACATATATCTCAGAAGACTTTGCAATATATAAAACCAATAATGATTAAATACTGCAAGTTTATCTTCCAAAAACTCTAGAATTAAATAAATAAACCTAAAAACATGCAAGATGAAAATCGTTGGAAATAGCTTGTGTACTCACAATATATGCTCTACCAAACCCTAGTTATCCTTCTTAAACACAAGAACAAATTCTCACAAGAGGTTTCCTAGTAACGCATCAGGTTATTTCTAATAGCCTGAGCGGAGAATTCCTTCTCATTGTTGAAGAACTCGTTGATGATGGGATAATTCAGTTCTTCCAAGTCTTCAGAAATATCAGTTAACTCACTAAGTCCTGCTCTCAGATTACACATGATATATAGTTTTAGATTAAGCCAGCATGTGTTCATAGTGAGTTATCTTATCCAAGGAGAGATTGATTCGTGATTTCAAATCATTCCTCTTAGACACAAAGTTCTTTACTTCAGCTCTAAAATCATTATCCCGACAACATATAGATAAGAGACAAGTTGAGGTAGAACCTTTTTTGACTATTACTATATGATTTTATGTGGTGACTAATTCTACCGAAGTCTGGCTGAAGACACTAAACTTAGCGCTTATTGGGAGGCAACCCATACATGGTGATATTAAGGTCCATCTGGCGGACCCTGCTGTTATACATTAGTTTTGTTTTTGTTTTTATTTTCTTTCTTTCTTGCTCCCATGGAAGGATTGCTACGCTTCATCCAGGTACTATCTTTCTGACTTACCTCTTTATTCCTCTTGTTACTTATATTTTTGGTACTGCACTTTTAATTTGAAACATTGAGGACAATGTTAGATTTAAGTTTGGGGGTAAGGGAGAAACTTCTAGTGTCACATAGTATCCAGTTAGCTAAGTTACATACTGTTTCTCACCGAAAAGATGGAAATTAGAATTGCTAGGGATAACATTCTAGTGAGACATTAGAGAAAAAGACATTGAGATCATTGACAATCAGGAGAGAACATGTACCTTTCAGAGGGTAATCGTGATGGACCTAACCAACCATGATGGAAAGACAATTCGGTCAAAAGGAAATGCCAGAAAGACAAAGCAACCTCACAATGTAGTCTTAGTTACTGGTTTACGACTCTCTCTCAGTAGAAACTTATCATCATCAACAAGCGGAGCGACATCAAAATCTATGAAGAAAGTTAAAAACGAATGTCCTTAAGAAGGTTCGTGAACCAGTGTGGCCTTATTAATTTTATCTGTTTTTTGACTATACTAATTATTTGTTACTTATATCCTCACGAATTTACAACATAGTTATGTCAACATAAGATTGAAAATTATTATTAGCTCAAATAAATAAGGTTTAGAGAACAAGAGATATTAGTTCAAAAGTTATGGCAACAGATAGATGATGAAACACAAATATGTATTCTTGATTTTGGAGCTAGCTCAATAAGATCACATACACCAAGATTTCTATGAGAAATATAATGAGGTGATTTACATATAAAATTAGTGAAAAAGCGGGGGTCTAACAACCTCACCCAATATTTCGCTTAGCAATCTGTATGGACTAACTCCAATAAACTTACAAGAGAATCAACTAGACAGTTAGACTCAATCTTATAAAAAGTATATCAAGGAGTTATGATAGACCCATTTATGTGTCTACTTTGTCTCAATTTTCTATATTTTTAGTGTTCATTTTTGTACTTATTTTACTATTTTGTGTATTTGTAGGTGTTTTTGGGAAATAAAGCTCAATGGACTAAAATGTGGAATTGCGCTCGTAAAATGGAGGAAATGAAGTGATTTATAATTTAATGGGCTGGGCCCAAAAGGAAGAAGATGGAGAATTATTTCATTTATCCAATTATTTGGATATGAGAGTGTGGAAAGTGTGGAGCCCACTATGTCGACATCATTTACAAGATATTAAAAAGATATATGGAGATATTTATTTTAATGAAGAAAATAAAAGTGTTAAGTAAGAAATCTACATGGAGTAATTGATGGGAATTAAATATATAAAGAGTATGGAAAGAATATTATTCTTTATGGTTGGAGTTAATAAAGAATAAATAATTCCCAGATAAGGAAAATTGTAAATGCATGAGAATTATATTATTTGACGCGTGGCACATTCTTATTGGAGGATTTTTCATTGTCTTGACATGTGGCGTATTCTCATTCGGTGATGATGTGGTAGTGGTGAATAAAAAAGGAAAGTGGATTCCTTTGAAAGCTATAAATACGTTGTGGATACAAGAAAAAGGGGAGGTCCGGAGTCTGAGCGAAAGAGTAGAGTTTTTATTTCATTGTTTTTATTTCTCTTTTGTAATAATGGAGTAATTCCTGCGCTACGGTGGAGGGAGAAACTATTTTTGATGGGTAATATTTAATATTTAATTTCTTTGACAAATTTACTCCATATTTGTGCTTTTAATTTATTAAAAATTTTCTCTTCTTTACATGCTTCACAATAATTGTTTTGGGTAGTTTCTACCGATCTTTTATAAGCGAAGGAAAATTAGGCTTTAAAATAACGACGAGAGTCATAAAAAAAAAAGAACTTGTAACGTTATATCTTCCAAAGCATGAGATTGGGTTCGAAATTGTTTTGAGTAAATTAGGAGTATTGTTTCAAAGGAATCATTATTGAGTTTACAAACATTAGAAGTAGTGGAATCCAAAACTCTAGATTCATCTCTCCTTGGTAACGGAAATCAAAATTTATTTGTTTTTCTTTTATTTGTCTTAAACCAAACCTTTAAAATAGTCCGGGCAACGAATCCCTTTTTCTTACCACTGTTAAAACTACATCAAGTTATATCTCAATCTCTCAATTCAATCCGCAATCAAACAAATAATGATTTGCGAGCCCGATTGAATATAAGAGAGATAACTTGAACGGTACCAAAGACCAATGTTCAAGGATCAATCAATTTCAATCAACAACCAAATTTTGGATTTACCAATTGATCGATTCAATGCACAACCTATGATATTTCAATTATATAACAAAATATAATGTGGAAAAGAAATAACACAAACACCATAAGTTTTGTTATTTCCAGCGAAACTTAATCGACTAGAAATATCAATCACCTAGAAATATCAATCACCTCATAATAATCTTAATCGACTAGCGAAACAAGATATTGTGGAATCACAAACGATGAGACGAAGGTGTTTGTGACTACTTTTCTATCTTGCCTATCAGAGATATAAATCTCAAGCCAATCTTACGATTGCACTCAATCACGATGGAAACAGCAAGATCAGATCATGCAACTACAGAGAAAATAGTTGGGTCTTGCTTCATAATCCCAATGAAGTCTTTAAGTCGTTAACCTACAGGGTTTCGTGAAAAACCTAAGGTTAAAGGAGAATCGACTCTAGATTATACAACTAGTATCACACAGGATGTGTGGGTATTAGGTTTCCCAGTTGCTAGAGTTCTCCTTTATATAGTCTCCAAATCAGGGTTTGAAATCTAAGTTACCTTGGTAACAAAACATTCAATATTCATTGTTAGATGAAAACCTAATTAGATTCAATCTAATATCTTTCAACCGTTAGATCGAACTTATCTTGTTACACACAAATGAAATGTAACTTCATTTAGGTTTGCGTAACCGTACCTAAACGTGTACACTTAGTTGGTTAAACAGTAGTTAACCAATGGTTAGCCATATGAGCACTTTCATATCAACCTCATTCATCTTCACCATAACTAGTTCAAATGACTCAAATGAACTAGTTAGAGAGTTGTTCAATTGCTTAGATCTCATAGAAGTATACAAGACACAATCGAAGCAATATCGGTTTTGATTCACTCGAATCGATTCATGAACATTATAGCCACGGTTTGCAAAGATTGAATTCCTTAATATATAAATGTTTTAGTTCATGAACAAACCGATTTTAGAAAGTAACATACTTAAGTATGCATACGGGTACGCATACTTAAGTAACCGGATTGAGTTTGGTTTTCACTTTCAAACTCCAGCAGAAATTCACGGACGTGAAATTTCCGCCAGTATGCATACGGGTACGCATACTTACCCGGATTTCCAACAACCGCCAGTACGCGTACGGGTACACATAATTTGGGTTCCCGGTTTTGGACTTTTACACAAGTGTGAGAACACACCATGTTTATATCCAAAGATGGTTACATGTTCTAAACTCTCATTTCAATCATTGAAACTTTCTTAGAGGATGTTATATAGTTGTTATTCATAAACTATTTTTCATCAAAGCGATTTTCAAGTTATTAAAATAATCAACATGACTTTCGTCACGAGTAAAGATGAACTTGGCCAAAGCGAAAGCTTACCAACACATATTTCGAGAAATAGATAAGCGAGATAAACTCGGATCGAAATAGCAAATGTGTATAATCGAAGTCTATATAGCAATACGACTTTTGTTCCAAGATATGAGATAGAATAGATAGAATTTTGAGTGATAGATAAGTTCAAGTCTCTACATACCTTTTTGTCGATGAAGTTCCACCAGTTCCTTGAGTAGTTCTTCGTCTTTGCATGATGAACGCTGTGGAGTCTAGAGCTCAACTACACTTACTATCCTAGTCCGAGACTTAGCTATAAGTAGACTAGAAATCAAGACTTATAGTTTTAGCAACTAAACTTGACAAACAAGCTTGAGATAGCAACACTTGCAAGTTCAACCGAGCAGTGCTCTAACAATCTCCCCCTTTGTCAATTTTAGTGACAAAACTATCAATACATATGGAATACAAAATAAATAAACTTTGTATCTTCTCATCCAAATGTTTGATCTCCTTGGTTCTTCAACATTACTCGAAATCTTCGTCACTTCCAAGTACTCCAAAGATTCCAAAGATGTTCAGTTCAGGATCATCGTTGTTGAAGATCCGTAGCCATAACAATGAGAAAACAATAGCTCTTAATCATTGTTATACAGTGTCATAGTATTATTACACAGCATCAAAGTTCAATTGTATCACAACTTTGACAACAATACTATGGTGATATGTATCACTCCCCCTTAGTCAATACTTCATCTCACATGAAAACCACTCCCCTTACATAATTATCCAAAAACCATATGTATTTATAGTGTGAACTACACATTAATTCTTCCCTTTTTGTCAATAAAATTGGCAAAGGTACGAAAACTAGTGGGATCCTAATGAAATTTTCATAGAGGCACTTCATGACCAAAAGAAAGAACATATCAACTATTTTAGATGCAATCACATAGTCGAAACTAAATGCATTCATCAAGGAGTTTATAATGATACAAGATAACCCCTAATATTCCATAGCCGCACTCCCCATAAAGATTTGGCAATTAAGCACAAGTTCAATTAAGAACTCTCCCCCATAAAATGTCATTCCCGAAAGAATAACAAGAGCGACCTTACTTTCACAAGAAAGGAAGGATTTCTTTGGACATCAACAAATCACATAAGAATATGAATTTGTATCCAAAAATCTCAATTAAATTAACCACAAGAGATCCCATGATTAATTTAATCGAAAATGCTCACATAAGAAAACTTACGGAGCCGCACAATATTTTACATAAAATATGGATCCGGGAAGATCAATACTGCGGAATAAACAAAGATTCATTCTATTCTTCATCACTGTTTGCACAATGACGTATAATAGACATAATCTTTGTACACAAAAGTTCATCCTATCTTCCATCAATAATGACATAATAGGCTTAACTTTTGTTTGTCAAAAGTTCATTCAATCTTTTATCAATACTTGCATATCGACATATGAAAGACTTAACTTTTGACCACGTATGGGACAATAATAGTTCACGGACGCAAACACATATATCCCATAACAAGTTGCAATATATGAAACCATAAAGATTAATACTTCAAAATCATCTTTCAAATAAACTTTAGAATTTAAATAAATAAATCTAAAAACATTGCAAGATGAAAATCGTTGGACATAGCTATGTGTACTCCCAATAATGGCTATTCCAAACCCTAGTTATCCTTCTTAAATACACAAGAATAAATTCTCATAAGAGGTTTCCTAGATATATAAGAAATCAACAAGCTAATAAACACAGAAAGACTCCTAAACCACCAAAACCGAACACGAACTTAAATCAAATAGACGTTTCGGAATTCTCACGAGCCTTGAGATCTTTGAGCTTGTGATTGACAGCATCCACTGCATCTTCAGAGAAGATATCCTCATTGAGAAGTTCTTTAACATGTGTCTTTATGAGACCAAAGTCAGAAGTAACCTTTTCCAAATCAGTTCTTAACACATCAATACTCTTCAAAGTATCAACGAGTTGCAGTTTTGCATCCTCAAAGTATTTAAGAAAATCATGAACCACTTCAGCAGAAACCATATCCTCATTCTCAATATCCTGATATGTATAGGCATAGTAACATGAGGCATTAGGATGATCATCTTCTACTAGGGTTCTTTTCTTCCTCCCTTTGGACTCGAAACCAATACCTTTATCAAGAAAACCTCTTGCAAAAACACCAGAGCGAGAAGATGAAGACATTCTTTACAAAACACAAAACAACCCAGAGTATGCGTACGTGACTCAAGGGTTTGGTATTTAAATGGTTTCTTAGGGAAGGTAACTTTTAGGGTTTCCACAATTTATTCGTGATAGTAACACGGGTACCCGTACGAACACAACTTGACCCAATAATGAAAAACACGCAAAAAGTCGTATTTTTATGACATGACAGAAATTTTGCTACATGAATATTATCACAAGATTTTTGGCTCAATAAATTTTATATCTCCATAGAGAATCAATTTAGAGCACAAAAGTAGCAGGCAACATAGTTGCAACGAAAACAAAAGAAGAACAACATCAGACACAACCAATACTTAAGCAAAGTTGTCTGCGGACAATAGTTTAGCTATGGACGATAAGAAAATAGCTCAACTAAACAGAAAACAATTTTGCCAACACTATACCTGATTATTAACACCTCTTACTCAATAGGATTTTTATGAGTAAGTTCTCAACCCTTGTGATCAATTAGCACAAGTATGAGCCCTAAGCTCATTAGATGAAATGTGTTTACGGTTGAGTCTCTTTTTCCTTTCGAATCTAGGAAAGAATCCCTTTTGAAGTGAAAAATTACCATAGAACTTACTGTCATCAAAATACGAGACATAGTTTGAGTTCTTACCAGAAGAATTTTGACTAGAGGAAGTTGACAGCATGTTGACGATTTCTTTATAACCTTCAATTATCACCTTTAGGTTATTTTTCATATCATCATTTTTGCTCCCTTTTCCTGATACTTTGTTCACATCAAAAGTAACATTATCTCCCTTTTTGACAGAAGAGAATTCATGATCTCTTCTTGGACGATTTTTGTTAAGACGTCTGTTATGCTTTTGAGCATTTGAAGAACTCGTCGAACTGACTTTCCTGGTAGAATACACAGGGTGAGTACTGAAATCAATCGGTTTAGACATACGAATATCAGTTACACCTTTGAGGATTAAATCTAAGGTGTGTTTAAGTCGAACAATTGAATTGTTATTCAACCTAGAGTTTCTCTTTTGCTTAACAAGCCCTTTTGAATAACAAAAGAGATATACTTTCTGATCACAAGGGTGATTAGACAGTACAGACTTAACATCATCGTTTGGAGATTTCTTCATTCCATGTGATGTGGAACATCCTTGATTAGAGGAGGCTATAAGCACATCTTTTCCAATAGGAAGGGATTCTGGTTTTACTTCTGGAACTTGAACTCTTTCAGTTGTGATAGAAGTAGATGGTATAGTAAACTTTTTGAAACATCCTTGAATCAAGAGTTTACTCAAGCGATGTTCAATTTCCAAAGTATAATTTTTGAGGATCGCCTCGAGTAAGATACGTGAAGATTGAACTTCAGCATTTTCTTTGCAATGAGCTTTTTCTTTAGAGTCACAGTCTCTTACTATACCGAGAAGAACATTGACTTTATTTTTCAACCGATTAAATCTATCAGCTTGGATTCTAACGAGGTTTAGAATCAGTTTACTCTCTTCAGCTGCTTCCCTTTCGTCAACGGAGTTAGACTCTTTTGAAGGGTAATCGGGATAACACATGTCAGTGTCTGTATGTCTCGTCAGAACACTAGGTTCGTCTATATTTGAGATTGACGAATCTTTTTGTTTTATAGACATTGTCGAAACAAAACTTTTGTTTCTGGTGACGCGTTTATCAGAGATATTACTGACGTCCATAGAGTCAGATCGCTATAAACACAGACTTATAAGGTCTTTAAACGTGTTTGCCTGCTCTGATACCAATTGAAAAAGCGGGGGTCTAACAACCTCACCCAATATTTCGCTTAGCAATCTGTATGGACTAACTCCAATATACTTACAACAGAATCAACTAGACAGTTAGACTCAATCTTATAAAAGTATATCAAGGAGTTATATCTCAATCTCTCAATTCAATCCGCAATCAAACAAATAATAATTTGCGAGCCCGATAGAATATAAGAGAGATAACTTGAACGGTACCAAAGACCAACGTTCAAGGATCAATCAATTTCAATCAACAACCAAAGGTTGGATTTACCAATTGATTGATTCAACGCACAACCTGTGATATTTCAATTATATAACAAAATATAATGCGGAAAAGAAATAACACAGACACAAGAAGTTTTGTTAACGAGGAAATCGCAAATGCAGAAAAACCCCGGGACCTAGTCCAGATGGAACACCATACTGTATTAATCCGCTACAGACACTATCTTACTACAAACTAACTTCGGTCTTGACTGTAGTGGAACCCCAATCAATCTCACACTGATTCAAGGTACAGTTGCGCTCCTTACATATCTGATCCCAGCAGGATACTACGCACTTGATTCCCTTAGCTAATCTCACCCACAACTAAGAGTTTCTACGACCCAAAGTCAAAGACTTTATTTAACAAATCTGTCTCACACAGAAAACTCTATAGGAATAGATAAATCTGTCTCCCACAGAAATACCTACGAGTTTTGTTCCGTCTTTTGATAAATCAAGGTGAACAGGAACCAATTGATATACCGGACTTATATTCCTGAAGAACATCCTAGAAATATCAATCACCTCACAATAATCTTAATCGACTAGCAAAACAAGATATTATGGAATCACAAACGATAAGAAGAAGGTGTTTGTGACTACTTTTCTATCTTTCCTATCGGAGATATAAATATCAAGTCAATCTTACAATTGCACTCAATCACGATGGAAACAGCAAGATCAGATCACGCAACTACAGAGAAAATAGTTGGGTCTGGCTTTATAATCCCAATGAAGTCTTTATGTTGTTAACCTACAGGGTTTCGTGAAAAACCTAAAGTTAAAGGAGAATCGACTCTAGCGAAGATAAATCTCAAGCAAATCTTAGCAAAGATAATACTCAATCACGATAGTAAAAGTAAGATAAGAACACACAACTACAGAGAAAATAGTTGGGTCTGGCTTCACAATCCCAATGAAGTCTTCAAGTAGTTAACCTACAGGGTTTCGTGAAAAACCTAAAGTTAAAGGAGAATCGACTCTAGTCGCAACTAGTATCACACAAAAGGTGTGGGGATTAGGTTTCCCAGTTGCCAGAGTTCTCCCTTATATAGTTTTCAAATCAGGGTTTGCAATCGAAGTTACCTTGGTAACAAAGCATTCAATATTCACCGTTAGATGAAAACCTGATTAGACTCAAACTAATATCTTTCAAACCGTTAGATCGGACTTAGCTTGTTATACACAAATGAAATGTACCTTCATTTAGGTTTGAGTAACCGTACCTAAATGTGTACACCAGGTTGGCTCAACAATAGTTAACCGAGGTTAGCTATATGAACACTCTCATATCAACCTTATTCATCTTAACCACAACTAGTTCAAATGACTCAAATGAAACTAGTTATAGAGTTGTTCAATTGCTATATTCTCATAGAAGTATACAAGAACACAATTGAAGCAAAATCGGTTTGATTCACATGAATCAATTAATGAATATTATAGCCACGGTTTGCATAGAATGCATTCCTTAATATATAAATGTATTAGTTCATGAACAAACCGATTTTAGAACTTTAACCACTCAAGTATGCAAACGGGTACGCATACTCTAGTAGCCGGTCTGAGTTTGGGTTCGCCAGTATGCAAACGGGTACGCATACTTCCAAACACAACATAAATTCCCGGACCCAAACCCTTCGCCAGTACGCATACGGGTATGTGTACTCAGGTACTTGGAATTTCACAACTAACAGGTACGCATACGGGTATGCATACTATAGTTCCGGTCATGGATCACATACATGCAAGAACGCATACTATGTTCATAATCAAATGATGGTTAAGTATTATAAACTCTATTTCGATCATTGAAACTTTCTTAGAGGATGACAATAGTTGTTTTCACGAACTATTAGCATCAAAGCAATTTTCAAGTTATTAAAATAATCATAACGAAATATTCCAAGTCTAAACCAAATGATTGTATCACACAAACCATGTAAGATGTTACTCGGCGATTTTCACATTATTATCTTTTGACTTTCGTCAAGAATATAAGATGAACTTGGTTGAAGCGAAAGCTTACCAACACATATTTCGATAAATATGTAAGTGAGTTAAACTCAGCTCGAAATCTCAAGTGTGCATAATCGAATACTATATAGTAATACGACTTTTGTCTCAATATAGGAGATAAACTTGAAATAGACTTTCCAAGTGATAGATGAGTTTTAGTCTCCACATACCTTTTGGTGATGAAGTTCCACAAGCTCTTGAAAAGACGAGGGTACCTAAATATACCTCAATATAAAACTTTTCTACTTATAAGTAATTTCTCCGAAAGTGATTGTCTATAGACCGAGTCGAGACAATACAACAAATCGGTTCACACTACATGTGATCGTCTATGGATACGAGATCGAGACAATACGACAACAAGATAACTTGCTTGATTATAAGCACGTAAGTGTGACGCATTTTCACCCATAACTACATTATCTAGGACTCATTTTATTTCTAATAAAGTTGTTTTAAGTATTTTCTAGGGAATAAGCTCTTGCGGAAAAATTGGCTCGAAAAGTGGTGTTTTACACCCCAGGATAGAGTACTAAAGGCACCCCAGAAATGCACCGGAAGCACCCAAAAATGTGTCGGAGGAACCCCGGAAAAATTACTATCTATGCCCAAAAATTACTATTTGCACCCCATAAGACAAGTGCTAAAGGGACACCCGTGCAGGATTAGGGGGAGGACATGTTCTTCTCAAATTCAAAAAAATATTTTTGGCGGGAAAATATTCCCTTTCACTGGCAGAATTTCAATCGGATGTTTGGACGTGATTTAGTGAGATTCAATCCCTGAAACTTAGTGGGTAGACGTGATATGACTATAGAAATCTAGTATGGGTGATTTTATCGATCAAATTTGGCTAGATAACTTGTTTTAATCCAAACAGGGAGTTGGAGGAAAAACATGAGCTTGCACGAGTTGTGAGAAATTTAAACTTGTACTGCATGTGTTTGGAAGACTCAATAGATATCCTGGAGCGTGAAGAAGGTATAGAATGAAAGAAATACAGCTGCATGCGCGTGGAAGATCAAAATATGGAAATTATTGCCGTGAGAATAAAAATAATAAAGAGAAGTTTTTTGAAGTTATGGAGGAGATTCGATGCATATTTCGGGTATAAATAGATTACCCAGGTCATATAGAAGGGGTGTCGAGAGTTTGGGGTCGAGAGGAGAGCTCAGGAGGCGTGAATCAAGAGTTTTCAGAACTCTGTTGTTGCTGCTGCTGCTGCTCGTGAAGAACAGGGAAACAGCGACGGTTTCTTCAACTGGTTTGCAACATTTATCTTGGTTGTAACATTTTCTTCAACTGGTTTGCAACATTTATCTTCATTGTAACAGTTTCTTCAACCTCTTCTGCAACATTTATCTTCAGATTTGTAACGATTATCTTCATCATAACAGTTTAGAGTTGAAACAGTCGGTCTGTAACGCACCTGTGCTGTTGCAGATTTCCTTTTTCATTATTTTCTCTTCTTGTAAACACTTTTTGAGCCATGAATACATATTTTGAGTGTGTTTTCGACATGATGAGTTAAACCCCAACACTGGGACGACGGAGGAGGCCGAACTTCATACATGGGTAAATTTATTTTATGACTTCTGCACTAATATTAATTGAAATATGATTTTGATTAATTAGTTATTATTTTATTAGATGGGTCATGCTTGCTAAGATGTTTGATGTCCCATGCTTACGATTTATAACTAATGTTTTTAGAATCTACCTTGGCAAAAATAAGAGTCCATGTTTACATTTCTTGAGCTAAAATTGTTGAGAATAAATAATTGAACCTTATGTTATGAAAATTGGCCGAATCCTTAGGTCCAGTACCTCTCGCCCATTGTTAAATATCTTTGTATATATTTATTTAGTATTTTTACAAACTTAATCTCTACAAATCCGAGTGAACGACAACCTCATTTCTTACCACTATCTAAAATTTGATCACTTGATTGACTATGGATACAAGATCGAGACAATACAACAACGATGTATGTTTACTTGATAAATGGTTCGGACTTAACTAAACACAATAGGATTACAATCAAGTAAATAGGAATTAACGTTTGTGTATTTTACTTCTAATTATAATAAAAACAATTATAATTGCGGAAATAGAAAAGCAAAAGACACAACAAGATTTTGTTAACGAGGAAACCGCAAATGCAGAAAAACCCCGGGACCTTGTCCAGAATTGAATACTCTCAGGATTAAGCCGCTATACAAAATCAAACCAACTTCGTACAGTTGAGACCAAGCAACTACACCTATAGTTCACCTAGTTCCGTCTGTATTCCCACGCCTCCGACCAGTAATAATTCACGTACTTGGAACAATTCCTTTGGTTCGTATTCCAAACAGTAAAGGAACAACAAATCTATTTGGTATCAACTCTTTTCAACCAAGTGATATGAGTTCGACAAAGGCTTTTCTGTTTATCTCAATAAACTCCTTTGTCAGGTTCTTAGATCTATCTTATTAACAACTACCAAAGTAATTGTTAAGATTTTGCAATCAATACTTTTAATCACAAAGAATTGTATTGATGCCGATCTACACAACTAATCAATCCAATCTACCACAAGGATAAACTGATTATAGTTGGATCCTCTTTTACCGAAACAAGTATTGTGCACATCAAAGATTATGAACCCAAATCAGAAATCTTCAAAGTCTTCTTTGTCTTCAAATCTTCTTTAATCTTCAATCATCACCTGCACACAGGCAACTTTAATCTCTTGTGATCAATCACGCACAGAACGGAGTCTGTTAACAATGGATTATCACAAGACATCTTTAGATCTACAAACAGTCTAAAGATCCCCGTCGAAACTTCGATCTAGTTTGAGTGAATCTTATATCAGAAGGGAAGATTCTCAAGCATAAACAAACTAGGTGCAATCAAAGTTCAACTACCGTTAGTCAATCAAATCAATCGAAAACAAAAAATAAACCGCAATTATCTAGTTTCCCACCAACGGTACTAATAGAGCTTCTCAATCCCAAAGAAGTCTTTAAACTGAGTGGTCGTAAGAGATTTCGCCTAATTAGGTTACTATCCTCTCCGAATAGGCGGCTCTACCAGTAACAGCACAACTGAGTTCGTTTTGCTGGCTCTGAGGATTTGTTTGCTCGAAACGCAAACTTCAAGTATTTATAGACAAGGAAGTTTGGACACCAAGGAATTTCCAAAATCGAAAATATTATCAAGATATGCAATATATTCCAAATTCGGTTTCCATAATTCCTGGAAATGCTTTGTCCAAATATTAACCGAAAATCTCTTAGAAAATTTCCAACGAGTAAATGCACATTACTAATTTTCATTTTTCCAAAAATAAAATTAACAACCTTAAATAAAAGATTCTCAATTTATTTTTCGATATGGGATTTTTCCTTTAGCTATTAAGGAATATCTTTTAACAATAAAAGATAAGCGTTACTGCATATGTTCAAAGTATGTCGACATCTTTACTTTGTAAGTCCTCTTTCATTCTTACAATCTTGAAACCGATTTGCCACACTTCCAAACAAGTTTAGAATTGGTTCATCTGACTTTCAAGAACTACGTGATTGATAAAGAACACTCAATCACCAAACATGGGTTTCACAGTTCTACCAAAACAAGTTTCGGTTCTACTTCCATGTGAGTATTGTGCATAGTCACACTAGCTTTCCAAAAATTCGGTTGACTAGGTACTAGGATCGGTTCCCCACATATATATGGTATCTCACTTGTATGTGTTGCACATGTCCATACGATCGGTTCCCCTTTGCCTAAAAACGTGTTGCACATGTCCATAGGATCGGTTCCCCTTTTTACTAAAAACTTGCTGCACCTCATACAAGGATCGATTCCCCCTTTGTGATAGGTTGCACCTCTTACTAGGATCGGTTCCCCTTTACCCAGAGTCGGTCATACCAATAACACTAAATCGATCATACCATCTCAGGTGATTACTTAAGATCGGTTTCACTAATAAAAGTCATACCAATACAAAAGTCAGGCCTTTGTGAATAGTTTTACAAAGAACATAAACAAGTCATGAGCGGTTATACTAATCACACATATTGGTAGTTCAAAAGATATGCAATGAATAACAATACAATAAAGCCTAGCGATTTCCCTTTCGATTCACAAAACAAGTTCATGAATTTACTTCCTTTAAACAAATGTAAAACATTGTTTCCTATGATGAAATATTCACCTTATACCCATACATAATCACAATAGCATTCAAATGATTATGTCGATGTCTTATATACAAAGTTTAATGGTTAAGCAATAAACCTCGTATTGTATTCCTTAATACTACGTCTAACTAGAGTGTAATCATTCATGCTTCGCAGTTATGTTTTCAATATGCACGACTTGAAAGATACAATAGGGAATGAAACAGTTCAAGTCAAATATCACTAACCTCGAGTGGAAGGATGATGTTGTCGTTGTAGCTCCTTACTTCTTCACTTCTTCAACTCTTCGCAATACTTGTAATGTTTCATATCATAATACTTTCAAGCTAACATATACGAAGTTGACTCTAGTACATTATCAAGCGACTCTTTAAAAGAGTTTTGGCTCACTAAAATATGACAACCAAACTTGACATACCAACGCTTGGTGGGTTCAACCGAGCTATGCTCTAACAGATCTCCTTAGTAGTTCAGCGTCTTCAATTGATGAACGCCATGAAGTCTAATGCTCAACTACACAATCTATCCTAGTCCAAGACATCACTATAAGTAGACTAGAAATCAAGACTTATAGTTTTGATCACTAACATTGACAAACAAAATATAATACGGAAAAGAAATAACTAAGACACCAAAATTTTGTTAACGAGGAAAACCTAAAATGCAGAAAAACCCCCGGACCTAGTCCAGCTTTGAACACCACATTTTATTAACCCTCTACAGACACTAGCCTACTACCAATGAACTTCGGACTGGAATGTAGTTGAGCCCTAATCAATCTCACACTGATCAAGGTACAGTTGCGCTCCTTACGTCTCTGAACCCCAGCAGGATTTTACGCACTTGATTCCCTTAGCTGATCTCACCCACAACCAAGAGTTGATATGACCCAAAGTCGAAGACATGATAAACGAATCTGTCTCACACAGAAAAGTCTATTGGAATAGATAAATCTGTCTCCCACCAAAATACCTATGAGTTTTGTTCCGTTTTTTTATAAATCAAGGTGCACAGGAACCAATTTATAAACCATACTTATATTCCCGAAGAACAACCTAGTATTATCAATCACCTCACAATAATATTAATCGTATGGTAGCGAAACAAGATATTGTGGAATCGCAAACAATGAGACGAAGATGTTTGTGACTACTTTTAATCTTACCTATCGAAGATAAATCTCAAGAAAATCTTAGCAAAGATAATACTCAATCACGATAGTAAAATTAAGATCAGAACACGCAATTACAGAGAAAATAGTTGGGTATGGATTCACAATCCCAATGAAGTCTTCAAGTTGTTAACCTACAAGGTTTCGTGAAAAATCTAAGGTTAAAGGAGAATCGACTCTGGTCGAAACTAGTATCACACAGAAGGTGTGGGGATTAGGTTTCCCAGTTGCTAGAGTTATCCCTTATATAGTTTTAAAATCAGGGTTTGCAATCTAAGTTACCTTGGTAACAAAGCATTTAATATTCACCGTTAGATGAAAACCTGATTAGACTCAAGATAATATCTTTCAACCGTTAGATCGAACTTAGCTTGTTATACACAAATGAAATGTACCTTCATTTAGGTTTGAGTAACCGTACCTAAACGTGTACACCAGGTTGGTTCAACAGTAGTTAACCGAGGTTAGCTATATGAACACTCTCATATCAACCTTATTCATCTTAACCACAACTAGTTCAAATGACTCAAATGAAACTAGTTATAGAGTTGTTCAATTACTATATTCTCATAGAAGTATACAAGAACACAATTAAAGAAAAATTGGTTTGATTCACTCGAATCAATTCATGAACATTATATCCACGGTTTGCATAGAATGCATTCCTTAATATATAAATGTATTAGTTCATGAACAAACCGATTTTAGAACTTTAACCACTCAAGTATGCAAACGGGTATGCATACTCTAGTAGACGGTCTGAGTTTGGGTTCGCCAGTATGCAAACGGGTACGCATACTTCCAAACACAACAGAAATTCCCAGACCCAAACCCTTCACCAGTACGCATTTGGGTATGTGTACTTAGGTACTCGGAATTTCACAACTAACAGGTACACATACGGGTATGTATACTATAGTTCCGATCATGGATCACATACATGCAAGAACGCATACTATGTTCATAATCCAATGATGGTTAAGTGTTCTAAACTCTATTTCAATCATTGAAACTTTCTTAGAGGATGACAACAGCTGTTTTCACGAACTATTAGCATCAAAGCAATTTTCAAGTTATTGAAATAATCATAACGAAACATTCCAAGTCTACACCAAATGATTGTATCACACAAACCATGTATAATGTTACTCGGCGATTTTCACATGATCATCTTTTGACTTTCGTCAAGAATATAAGATGAACTTGGTTGAAGCGAAAGCTTACCAACACATATTTCGATAAATATGTAAAAGAGTTAAACTCAGCTCGAAATCTCAAATGTGCATAATCGAATACTATATAGTAATACGACTTTTGTCTCAAAATAGGAGATAGAATAGAAAAAGACTTTCCAAGTGATAGATGAGTTTTAGTTTCCACATACCTTTTGTTGATGAAGTTCCACAAGCTCTCCTTATTAGTTCTTCGTCTTCAATTGATGAATGCCGTGAAGTCTAATGCTCAACTACACAATCTATCCTAGTCTGAGACATCACTATAAGTAGACTAGAAATCAAGACTTATAGTTTTGATCACTAATATTTAAAAACAAGCTTGAGATAGCAACGCTTGCGAGTTCGACCGAGCAATGCTATGACAGTTATAACCAAGTCAATACAGTTGTACGTTAATCAACTTGGTACCGATCCCATAGTTACTTCGTTTTGAACTTTGACTATTTACCAAGTCTATGTTGTTGAAATAATCTTTTAACTGTTAATTTTTTTTGTAAGGTTATACAAGGTTTGTTTGTATTAGTTGATATCGATAAGAATATGGTGTACTTGGTACCCTCGTCATTTCACTTGTGTTTTATAAGACTATCCTGAAAGAGTTTCAAATATCAACTTTCGTATATAAGGTAACTAAGTTTCCGAGACTTTTGAGGCGAATAATAAAAACATGTCCATTGATTATTAGAACCATTTACGGCTGGGAAAACCCAGCCGCAAGTCTTAGATACAGCTGGAACGAACAATCAGTAAGTTCAATTTCGGCTGGGAAAACCTAGCCGTTTTTCAACCTCTGTTTTTTTTATTTTTTTTATTATCAGAATAGTTTACGGTTGGAATTCCCAGTCATGGGATGTACTTACGGCTGAGAAACACTAGCCGTAAACACCTTCAGAAACTGTTTTTTATTAACCCGAAATTCATCGAATCGGATTTTTTAACCATTCAAAAGCAAAAGTAAATGATGGGTTGTGACGGACCGGAAAATTACGCCTAGCGCACTAGGGCGCGAAGGCCATAACTTCCCCGATGCGCCATGATGATGCTGCTTCCACACCGTTCCAACTTACCACAGAACAAGGGTATAAAGCCTTAAAGTTTATGGTCAATGCACTTTGCATGCATCATTGGCTTCCTAGTCTTTTTCAGGCATAGGGCATGCCTTCGACTTCCACATAGGCCATTTGAACCTAATTAACTCTTTTTACTTAGCTTAGGCATTGCTAAGAGCATGCACTTATCTTTCCCGTGCCAAGGGTGCATCCATCAGGCTCATGCCATACGTTCCTTAGGCTTATGCAAGCTCCTCTAACTTGCATATTGATGTAGCTTACTTTTTTGGCCATGCCCAACTCGCAATTGGTGCATATGCCAACTCCTTGTAGCTTGATATGAAGTATGGGCATCCCGTAAGTGCATGCAACTAGCCTCATCAAGTGTGGACATAATCATCTCTCACATCGCAATACCCAGTCAGATGATATTAGAGGCCAATGTGCCGCAATCATCTCCAAATTAGATGATATGAGTGAAAAAGTGCTGGACCAGCAATGCTGCAACTGATTGCGGCTACCTACGTATCCTTACCTACTCTAGGATTCAAGCACTGACCGTAGTTCATCCTCGGAGGGATAGGAACTTAAGCTAACTCGTTTGCAAGGCCGTGGCCAAGAAATAATGGTAATGACCTAGTCCGTATAGGTCGTTCCGTCAAAATGCATCCAAGGAATGCATATTTGGTCCGCGACATGGCATAGTGATGCCCATGCTTAATATGCTCCATTAGCAAGGCTACACAGCTATAAATGAGGCCTAAGCATCGTTTATACTCTTTCGGCTAAGCAAGCTTACTTGGTGCATGGTCTGTATATGCACCTTCAACCGACTACCCCTCCTCATGTATGTTTTAAAGACATTTTTACAACTCCAGATATATCTCGAATGTCAACTAGTAGCGAGATAGTTTCGCTACTAGTTGACAAAAAGCGTTACAAATTATTTTCAAAGCGTTGTCTATTCTTTAACACTACTCCAGATATGTCTAGATTTGACTTCTATATTAGACAAAAAGCGTTGCAAATTCTTCTCAAAGCGTTGTCTATTCTTCAACACTACTCCTCTTTCCTGATATATCTCGAATATCAACTAGTAGCGAGATAGTTTCGCTGTTCCATTCAGAGCAACCAAAATTCAACTTTTCGGGGAATGGTTCAACGAGATTGTTTTATTTTTTGATCCGACGGCTAAGATGGTTGCGTTGTTCCATTCAGCGCGAGCAAGTTCTACTTTTCGCGGAATGGTTCAGCGCATCTAGATACTAAATTGGAATGACCATAAGACTTGGGTGAGTATTTTAGATGAGGTGGACTTTCAATCTAGATGCTAGATTGGAAGACCATAAGGGTAAGTCCCGCGGTATTCTAATCTAGCATCTAGATTGGCAGCTAGGACAACCTCCTAAGTCCTATGGTACTACTAATCTAGCATCTAGATCCGCTAAATCGAAAAGCGAAAAGTAGGCGCGTTGAGTGGAACATCGAAAAGTATATTAGGTTACGCTGAACCATTCCACAAAGTTGCGATGAATGGAACAACGCAACCATCTCATCCGCCGGATCAAAAAATAAATCAATCTGCGCTGAACCATTCAGCGAAAAGTTGATTTTGGCTGCGCTGAACCATTCAGCGAAACTATCTCGCTACTAGTTCACTTGCGAGATGTATCTAGAGAGAGAAGTAGTGTTAAAAATAGATAACGTTTTTTTTTTAAAAAATTCTGCAGCTAATCTAACAGCCAAACCTAGCCCATAGGACTTAGGCTAAGTCATATGGTCTTCTAATCTAGCATCCAGATTGGCAGCTAGGACAACCTCATAAGTACAATGGCAGTTCTAATCCATCATCTAGATGCGCTGAATGGAACAACGAAAAGTAGATGCGTTGAATGGAAAAACGAAAAGTAGAATTAGGTTGCGTTGAACCATTCCACGAAGTTGCGCTGAATAAAACAATACAACCATCTCAGTCATCGGATCAAAAAATAAATTAATAATCTGTGCTGAACCATTCTGTGAAAAGGTAATTTTGGCAGCGCTGAACCATTCAGCAAAACTATTTCTCTACTAGTTCACATGTGAGATATATCTAGACAGAGAAGTAGTATTAACAAATAAACAACATTTTTTTAATCTACAACCCTTTTTGGCTAATCTAGCAGCCAAATCTAGCCCATAGGACTTAGGCTAAGTCCTATGGTGTGCTAATCTAGCAGCTAGGGAAACCTCCTAAGTCCTATGGAAGTGCTAATCTAGCATGTTAGTCACAGAATCAAACAGCGAGGGCGCGCTGAACAATTTCGTGCAAAACAGTTTTGCACTTTTCGCCGAAAGAAACAGTGCATGACCAGTCAAACCGGTTGACTGCGCCGAACCATTCAGCGAGGCGGAAATTCCCATATCAACTGCAGCATCGACTTCTTCTCAATTTATTCATCTTCTCTTCTTTTCTTTCTAATTTCTTTCTCCACTGCATGATTAACTTCCATAAAATTTGTTCATCATTTATTCGATCCGTTCCATGGGTTTGATCAACATCAAAATTGGAATCGGGTTTCGTGGTGTAAACTAGGTGTAGGAAAAAAAAAGGTCAAACTCGGGTTGCGCTGTATGGTTAAGCGCCGAGGGACTGCGCGCTTCCATTCGGCGCAGACACTCAGCGCTGAATGGTTAGCACAGATACCCTGGAATATTATTTCCTGTGCTGAACCATTCCGCGAAAAGGTGATTTTTGTTGCGTAACCATTCGGCGCAACTATCTCGCTACTACTTTGAAAAAGCGGGGGTCTAACAACCACACCCAATATTTCGCTTAGCAATCTTTATGGACTAACTCCAATAACTTTCAAGAGAATCAACTAGACAGTCAGACTCAATCTTAAGAAAAGTATATCAAAGAGTTATATCTCAATTTCTAAATTCAATCCGCAATCAAACAAATAGGAATTTGCGATCCCGATTGAATTTAAGAAATAACTTGGACGGTATCAAAAACCAATATCCAAGTGTCAATCAATTTAATCAACAACCAAAGGTTGGATTCATAATTAATTGAACTTACGCACAACCTGTGATATTTCAATTATATAAGCAAATATAATGCGGAAAAGAAATAACATAGTCACCAGAAGTTTTGTTAATGAGGAAACCGCAAATGCAGAAAAACCCTGGGACCTAGTCCAGATTTGAACACAACAATGTATATAGCCGCTACAGACACTAGCCTACTCAAATTTAACTTCGGACTGGAATGTAGTTGATCCCTAACCAATCTCACACTGATCAAGGTATAATTGCGCTCCTTACGTCTCTGAATCCCAGCCGGACTCTACACACTTGATTCCCTTAGCTGATCTCACCCGCAACTAAGAGTTGCTACGACCCAAATTCGAAGACTTGATAAACCAATCTGTCTCACACAGGAAAGTATATTGTATAGATAAATCTGTCTCCCACAGATAAACCTATGAGTTTTGTTCCGTCTTTTGATAAATCAAGGTGAACATGAACCAATTGATATACCAGACTTATATTCCCGAAGAACAGCCTAGAAATATCAATTACCTCACAATAATCTTAATCGTATGGTAGCGAAACAAGATATTGTGGAATCACAAACAATGAGACGAAGATGTTTGCACTACACGAAATCATGGAATTTGTAACGTTGAAAAAATGTTAGTATCTATATATTGTCACATCAAAAAAAACGTTGGAAATGTGTCGTTATTATTAGTGTTACAATATTTTATCAACAGTTCATTTCGTTACAATAAATTTTTATTAAATAACAGTTTCATTCGTTGGAATAAATACACCAACTGTTATCTATTCGGCACAAGATTAATCTGATGTCATTTTGTTGTAACAGATAGCCGTTATTGCGCAGATCATAACGGTTAATCTGTAACAGTTCAGTATAACAGATACTGTAACGACGACTTTGTGTGTAACGGTTGACTTATTGCCACATGTCCTTCCTTGTAACAGCTACTACAACGATTTTAATCGATGTTTAGTTGATTGTAACAGACTGGATTTAACAGTTATTGTAACGATTTACAACCGTGATACCTCAGTGTAACGGCTTCCATATGACACATGTCAATCTGTTGTAACGTGTAAAGTAATGGCTCCAAACGTTGATGATTGATTGTAACATTTTGGATATAACAGCTTGCTGTAACGATTCAATTCTTAACTGCTGACTGTAACGTTTGCCGTTTTCCACGTGTCTATCGTTTGTAACATTTAGACTAACGGTTGTAGACGTTGACGATTGGTTATAACAGTAATGAATTTGCCAGGTGTGCTGATTACTAACATATTTTATAACGTTGATTCGACGTTGGTAAAAAAAAAGATAGTTTTCAAAAAAAAAAAAAAATGTTTTTTTTTTGTTATAAATAAGCTCCCATAATTGGACCCTACAATGCAATGCAATCCATTTCTGAAGCTGCAATACAGTTGCTTTCTGAAGCTGCATTGCAGTTCATTTCTCATTCCACAATACATACATTATCATTCTAGCAGCATAAGGAATTCATTCATTTACAAATCCATACAACAACCAATTGAACCAAGGTTTGTCTCCTCATTCATTCACATACGCAAGTATATACGATTATCATTCTTACATTGAAAGAACTGCTTAAGCTTAAAAAATACATGGTTTCCTATATGGTGATAATCAAATGACAAGGATTGTGTTTTTCAGCAGTTTCTAAATATAAAAGTGTTGTTCTGCATTATACCTTGGCTGAAAAAAAGTTGTTCATGATCAGCCAAAAAAAGTCGTCCTTTGACATCAGAGTAACCTTAACCAGCTCATGGCATCAGCTATTGCCATCGATTCCAGTATCATGACAAAACAACAAAAATAAAATAGAAACTCAAATTAGAAACAACTCTCATAGGAGAGAAAGATTTATTTAGTAATTTCGGCAATTCATTTACATGTTCATTGTCATTCTGCAATACATACATTCTCATTATAGACCAACCAATTGAACCAAGATTTATCTCATCATTCATTCAGATACCTAAGTATATGTGAGTGAAATAACTGCTTGAGGCATAAAAACCATACATGGTTCCCTATGTTATAAGAAAATGACAAGGTTGTGTGTTTCAACAGTTTCGTAAAAGACGAGGGTACCCAAATATACCTCAATCTAAAACTTTTCCACCTATAAGTCCTTTACCGAAAGTGATTGTATATGAACTGAGTCGAGACAATTCAACGAATCGGTTCACACTTCGTGTGATCGTCTATGGATACAAGATCGATACAATACAACAACGAAGTATGATACTTGATAATAGGTTCGGACTTAACCAAACTCTATAGGATTGATATCAAGTATATTCGGAATCAACGTTTGTGTAATTTACTTTAAATTATAATAAACACAATTATAATTGCGGAAAATAAAAGTAAATGACACAGTAAGATTTTGTTAATGAGGAAACCGCAAATGCATAAAAATCCCAGGACCTTGTCCAGAATTGAATACTCTCAGAATTAAGCCGCTATACAAAATCAAACTAACTTCGTATAGTTGAGACCAAGCAACTAAACCTATAGTTCACCTAGTTCCAATAGTATCCCTGCGCCTCCAACTTGTAATAAGTCACGCACTTGGAACAATTCCTTTGGTTCGTATTCCAAATAGTAAAGGAACACCAAATCTGTTTGGTAACAACTCTTTTCAAACAATGTGATATGAGTTTGACAAAGGCTCTTCATGTTTAACTAATAAACTCCTTTGTCGGGTCCGAGATCTATCTAAAAATACAACTACCAAAGTAGTTGGGTTTAGATTTTGCATTCAATACTCTTAGTCACAAAGACAGTATATTGATGCCAACCTACACAACTAATCAATCAAGGTTATCACAAAGATAAACCGATTATAGTTGAATCCCTCCAGCCGATCAAGTTTTGTGCACACCTGCAATATCTTCTTTTTCTTCAAATCTTATTAGATCTTCAATAAACACCTGCACACAAACAACTTGAATCTCTTGTGATCAATCACACACAGAACGGAGTCTGTTAACGATGGATTATCACAAGACGTCTTTAGATCTACAAATAGTCTAAAGATCTCTGTTGATACTTCGATCTAGTTTGAGTGAATCTTATATCAGAAGAGAATATTCTCAAGCATAAACAAACTAGGTTCAATCAAAGTTCAACAACCGTTAGTCAATTAAATCAATCGAAAACTAATAATAAACTGCAATTATCTAGTTTCCCACCAATGGTACTCGTAGAGCTTCTCAATCCCAAAGAAGTCTTTAAAACGAGCGGTCGTAAGAGATTTCGCCTA
Source organism: Papaver atlanticum (assembly GCA_023531105.1). Taxonomy (NCBI): domain Eukaryota; kingdom Viridiplantae; phylum Streptophyta; class Magnoliopsida; order Ranunculales; family Papaveraceae; genus Papaver; species Papaver atlanticum. The sequence continues at coordinate 4,125,632 of JAJJMB010017752.1, read as the reverse complement.
ATTAGGGTACTTTCTTCTCCGAATAGACGGCTCCACCAGTAACAACACAACTAGGTAGTTTTGCTGGCTCTGAGGATTAGTTTGCTCGAAATGCAAACTTCAATATTTATAGACCAAGGAAGTTTGGACACCAAGGAATTTCCAAAACCGAATATTCTCAAAGATATGCAATAAACTCAAAATCGGTTTTCATAATTCCTGGAAATGCACTGTCCAAATATTGACCGAAATCTCAGTAGAAAATCTCCAATTAGTAAATGAACATTACCAATTTTTATTTTCTAAAGATATGCATTTAATTGCTGGAAATTAAAAGCATATAAAAACTAAAAACCTTAATTAAAAGATTCTCAATTTATTTTGATCCGGGATTCTCCTGTAGTTATTAAGGAATATCTTTGAACAATAAAAGATAAGAATTACTGTACATATTCAAAGTATGTCGACATCTTTACTTTGTAAATCCTATTTCATATTTACAATCTTCGAACCGATTTGTCACACTTCCAAACAAGTTTAGAATTGGTTCATCTGACTTCCAAGAACTATGTGATTGATTATCCTATCAAATCACCATTAATGGGTTTCACGGTTCTACCAAAACACAAAGCTTCGGTTCTACCTCCATGTGGGTACTAGGATCGGTCACACTAACTTTCCAAACATTGGTTGACTAGGTACTAGGATCGGTTACCACATTTTTATGGTATTTACTTGTGATCGGTTGCACAAGTCATAGGATCGGTTACCAATTACTAAGACTTGTTGTACCTCTTACAAGAATCGATTCCACATATTTGTGATCGGTTGCACCTCTTACTAGGATCGGTTACCTAATGTCTAGAGTTGGTCATACCAATTACAAAATACCGATCATACCATCTCAGGTGATTACTTAAGATCGGTTTCACTAATAAAAGTCATACCAATACAAAAGTCAAGCATTGTGAATAGTTTTACCAAGATACATAAACAAGTTATGAGCGGTTATACTAAACACACATATTGGTAATCCAAATATTTGCAATGAATAACAATACGAATAAGCCTAGCAATTTCCCTTTCGATTCACAAAACAAGTTTATGAATTGTACTTCCTTTAAACGAATGTAAAACATTGTTTCCTAAGACGAAATCTTCACCCATACCCATACATAATCACAATAGCATTCATATGATTATGTCGATGTATTATATACGAAGTTCAAAAGATATACGTTATACTTCGTATTATAATTCCTTAATACTATGTCTAACTAGAGTATAATCATTCACAGCTTCGCAGTTATGTTTTCAATATGCATGACTTGAATGATACGTTAGGAATGAAACAGTTCAAGTCAAATATTACTAACCTCAAGAGAAAGGATGATGTCGTCGATGTAGCTCTTTACTTCTTCACATTCTTCAAGTCTTCACGTAATACTTGTAAATCTCATATCCTAGTAACTTTCTAGCTAACCTATACGAAGTTGACTCTAGCATATAATCAAGCGACTCTTTATATGAGTTTTGATTCACTAAAATATGACAACCAAACTTGACATACCAACGCTTGGTGGGTTCAACCGAGCTATGCTCTAACAAGCCTGCGTGAGCTGCTCTACCTCCTCATCTGGTGAATATGGCTCAGGTACATGCTGAAACAGTTCCCAATATGGTTCAGCATCAGAGGCCAGAAAATCTACTTGTGGAGGATATTGCGGCATACTTGCTGCGAGTAATGCCTGTGCACGACGAAACTGTTCGTATGTGAACTTGGCATACTCCTCTTGCAAAACAGCTTCTTCAACAGCCTTCCTACGGCGTGCCGCTTCATCCTCTTTAACTTTGAGCCCTATTTCATGACATGTGACGAAGTCGTTCACACGCTTTTTGAGCTGTTTTAACTGTTTAGGAGTAATAAGCTCAATTAGTTTATAAGACTCAGCAAGAGGATCCTTGGAGCTGCCTGCCTCTGGTTCAACATCCAAATAACGGACCTTAAGCTTCTTTCCTTTCCTGTCTCTCTCCCTCTCATGCGACGAATCAGGACAGCGGCTCCTCCTTGACGCCATACAACAGTGTATAAAAAGTATTGCTGCAAAACAATTACTTTGGTGTTAAACATAACCAACTACATTGCAAGAGAGACAACAATTTGCATTTTCGTTCAAAAACAGATCGAATCCTAGAAACAACAACAGAAACAATCTGCATTTTCATTACAAAAAAAGATCAAACCCTAGAAAAATAAAAAGTTAACAACCACCACAAAACTTAAATCAAAACACATCTGCATAGTAGAATAATGTAATTCAAACAAAACCCATATCATGATTACACTTAATTCTTAAATCAACCACACACCATCAACACAAACAAAGTGTTCCCACTAGATAGTGTACCACAAAACAGAGTAACAAAAAAAAAAAAAAAAAACATTAAGTTCTATTACACTTCTCTGCATTCTCTTTGCAACAAAGAAAAAAGGATCATTAACAAAAGAATCCATTTTTATGCAATCATGCAGAGGAAGATGAAGAAAACCAACACTTAAAAGAATACAAACCCATACCTGTGTAGATGAAGATTGAAGAGTATGGTTTATTCAAAGATTCAGAAGCAACTAAAATTGAAGATGATTTTGTTGTTGTTTTCCCACTTACTTAAGCTTGTGAACTATTGAAGAGCAACTAATAACTGCTGGCTTTTTGTCTCTGAGTAGAAAACATAAACTACTTTCTCAAATAAGATGATTTTGTTGGGAAAGGGAGTGTTTGTTTGGTAATGATAAAAGGAGATGTTGGGTGGAAACAACATCTTCTAACTTAAGGGGGGAAACAAAAAAGTAACTTACACAGGGATCTGTAAGCAAATATGTGTAAAAATGGGGGGTGGGGTGTGAAAAAAACAACAAATTGTTATTCAAGACCAGCATTAATCTGATCAAATGCAAAGTATCTTGCAATTGGAATCTGCATATATTCAAGACCAGCATTATAAAGGAAACTTACTGATTGCACATATATTGGAGATTTTTCATTTCTTTGTTTTAGGGAGACGCTTTTGCTCCAGCAATTTACGTAGATGTAGTTCCTCTGCTAAAATATCTTGAAAACTGTCGCGACCTGGTATCTCTGCTTTGTCCACATCTGTAGTCATTCCTCTTGGCGTATGAATAACAACCCACCAATCTGGATGTTTCACGTCTCTAGAGTGGAAAACTTGGGCAGCCTCTTCAGCGAGAATCACGGGCTCGTCCGAAATATTGGTATGGCTTTTCAATCTTGAAAGATTTACCAAAGGAAAATCTGAATCCTGACAGATCTTTATTCCATTATCTACCTTCACCCAATCACAGTAGAAGACAGTTTCTTTAAATGTACCATAGTTCAACTCTAGGATTTGTTTGATCACCCCATACCACCGGGTTAGGTTAGTAACAGGTCTTTTGTCCCTTTTCGAGCTCCTAAAAGTGGTCGATGCAACCACGGTGACACCACTGTCCGTTTTTTCCTGGTTTGCTTGGGAACAAAAACTAAATCCATTCACACGGTATCTTTTGTATCCATTTTGTCTTTTGATCTAAGCTATGAAAGCGAAAAGAAAATCAACACATCAACATACTGCATAATTATTACGCTAACAAACAGGAGCGCCAATGCAAACTTTTTCATACAGTCAACTAAGGAACTTGGTTTGCATCTCGACTTCCTCCATTGCAACCCCATCAGCTTCACAGTTCTTGCAATAATCCCTACATTTAGCATACATAGTATTAAAATCTAAATAGAATAACCATTGTACACATACAAACAAAACACGACCAACCAATACCTGTAATAAACATCGAGACCTTCTGGATTATTCTGAAAAATTACCCACCGATGTATCTGCATCCACTGAATAGGGCTTACCTGAACCGGCTTTTCATCAAGCAGAGAACCCACATCGTTGAATTCATGTTCATCCTTTAAGAAGGGCTCCAAATTTGCTTTGTGACCTCCTTGATCAGCATTTTTCATGTGCTCCATGGCAAATCTAACACGGTCATCCATTTCAGTAGACTTCGTAATTGACCCTTCAATGTATCTGCTGTTATTTGGGATGTTTTTGCACTCTTTCATTGCCCTGATTCAGTATGTATGTGTAAATTTCAGTACAAAAATAAATAAAAATAAAGGACAAATGGTAAAATAGCAATTCACCTTTCGAATGGGTACATCCATCGATACCTAACAGGTCCAAAAACTAAGGCCTCATCAGCCAAATGAACCATGATGTGCACGCTTATATAAAAAAATCCAGCCGGGAAATACTTTTCGAGCACACACATGGCCTCTGCAATCATCCACTTATCCTGGTTCAGATAATCTCTGCTAACCACCTTTGAGCACAAAATTCTAAAATACAAACTGGGGATTTGTATTCGGAGGATTTGAACAAAATCTTTTGTTTCTGTTGCAAGTTGTTCAACAAAGGTCCTCATTTAAGTCAGTTGTTGAATGAAGGATATGATGATTTTAGACATGCTCATAATGCACTCAGTTAACATGAAGTTACTGGAGAGCATATGAATAACATGGAATCTTGGTACAAGTTACGTACAAGATTGGGATCGAACAAAACAATTGATAAACATGTTCAAGAATGAATCAATCTTGAGAAGGAACGTTGGAAGAATGTACTTCAACGAATAATTTTTGTTGTGAAATATCTTGTTAAACAAACTGAAAAAGCGGGGGTCTAACAACCTCACCCAATATGTCGTTTAGGCAATTTGTATGGACAAACTCCAATATAATTCCAAGAGAATCAACTAGACAGTCAGACTCAATCAATGGAAATATATCCAAGAGTTGAATCTCTATTTCATAATGTAATCAGCAAATCAAACAGATAGAAATCCAGGAGCCTGATTATTATGTGAAACAACTTGAACGGTACAAATGACCAATGTTCAAGCGTCAATTAATTTATATCAACAACCAAAGGTTGGATTATCTAATTGATTGAACTAAGCACAACCTGTGATATTGCAATTATATAAACAAATATAATACAAAAAAGAAATAACACAGACACCAGAAATTTTGTTAACGAGGAAACCACAAATGCAGAAAAACCCCGGGACCTAGTCCAGATTTGAACACCACACTGTATTAAGCCGCCACAGACACTAGCCTACTCCAAGTTAACTTCGGACTGGAATGTAGTTGAGCCCTAACCAATCTCACATATTGATCAAGGTATAGTCGCGTTCCTTACGTCTCTTAATCCAAGCAGGACTCTACGCACTTGATTCCCTTAACTGATCTCACCCACAACTAAGAGTTGCTACGACCCAAAGTCGAAAACTTGATAAACCAATCGGTCTCACACAGAAAAGTCTATTGAATAGATAAATTAAATTTTTCTCCCACAGAAATACCTAGAGTTTTTGTTCCATCTTTTGATAAATATCAAGGTGAAAAGGAACAAATTGATACACTAGACTTATATTCCCGAAGAACATCCTAGTAATATCAATCACCTCACAATAATCTTAATCGTATGGTAGCGAAACAAGATATTGTGGAATCACAAACGATGAGATGAAGATGTCTGTGACTACTTTTTATCTTGCCTATCGGAGATAAAATCTCGAGAAAATCTTAGAGAAGATAATAGTCAATACGATAGAACAAAGCAAGATCAGAACACGCAACTATATAGAAAATAGTTGGGTCTGGCTTCACAATCCCAATGAAATCTCTAAGTCGTTAACCTATAATGGTTTTAGGAAAAACCTAGGTTAAAGGAGAATCGACTCTAGTCGCAACTATTATCACACAAGAGGTGTTGGGATTAGGTTTCCCAGTTGCTAGAGTTCTCCCTTATATAGTCTTCAATCAGGGTTTGCAATCAATGTTACCTTGGTAACAAAGCATTCAATATTCACCGTTTGATGAAAACCTGATTAGACTCGATCAAGCTACTATCTTTCAACCGTTAGATCGAACTTAGCTTGTTACACACAAATTAATTCTCCCCCTTTTTGTCAAAATAAATTGGCAAAGGTACGAAAACTAGTGGGATCATAATGAAATTCTCATAGAGATACTTCATGACTAAAAGAAAACATATCAACTTTGTTTCGATGATTTCACATAGTCGAAACTTAGTGTATTCATCATGGAGTTTATAAAGATACAAGAAAACTCCTACAATATTCCACAGCCGCACTCCCCACAAAGATTTGGCAATGAAGCACAAGTTCAAATAAGAACTCTCCCCCATAAAATGTCATTCCCTAAAGAACAACAAGAGCGACCTTACTTTTGCAACAAAAGAAGGATTTCTTTGGACATTAACAAATGAATTTGTATCCAGAAAACTCAATTAAATTAACCACGAGAGAACCCATGATTAATTTAATCAAAAATGCTAAACATAAGAAAACTTACGGAGCCGCACAGTACTTTCACATAGAAGTGGATCAGGGAAAGATCAATACTGCGGAATATACAAAGATTCATTATATTTTCATCAATATTTGCATAATGATATCATAGACTTAATCTTTGTAATCAAAAGTTCATCCTATCTTCCATCAATATTTGCATAATGACACAATAAGCTTAACTTTTGACATATATGGGACAATCATAGTTCACAGATATAAACACATATATTCCATAACATTATTTGCAGTATATAAAACCAATAAAGATTAATACTGCAAAATCATCTTCCAAATAAACTTTAGAATTTAAATAAATAAATCTAAAAACATTGCAAGATGAAAATCATTGGAAATAGCTATGTATACTCACAAAATTGTTATTCCAAACCCTAGTTATCCTTCTTAAAACATAAAAATAAATTCCCATAAGAAGTTTCCTAGACAAAATAAAAACCAACAAGGTAATCAACCAAAAGACTCCTAAATCATCAAACATGAGTTGAAATCAAGGATCACATCTGGAACCCCCACGAGTCTTGAGTCCTCTGAGCTTGTGATTGACTGCATCCACTGCTTTTTCAGAGAAGATATTTGTGTGTACTGAAAATGCGGGGGTCTAACAACCACACCCAACAATTCGTTTGGCAATCTGAGAGGACTTACTCCAATACACTTTCTAGAGAATCACCTCGACAGTCAGACTCAATCTAGAGTAAAGTATATCAAAGAGTTTTAATATCTCTGTTTCACAATGTAATCAGCAAATCGAACAGATAGAAATCCGTGAGCCTGATTATTATGTGAAACAACTTGAACGGTACCAAAGACCAATGTCCGAGTGTCAATTAATGTAAATCAACAACCAAAGGTTGGATATTCTAAATTATTGATCTTAACGCACAACCTGTGATATTTCAATTATATATAAAAATATAATACGGAACAGAAATAAAAAAGACACCAGAATTTTGTTAACGAGGAAACCTCAAATGCAAAAAAACCCCGGGACCTAGTCCAGATTGAACACCACACTGTATTAAGCCGTTGCAAACACTAGCCTACTACCAATTAACTTCGGACTGGAATGTAGTTGAACCCGAATCAATCTCACACTGATTCAAGGTACATTTGCGCTCCTTACGTCTCTGATCCCAGCAGGATACTACGCACTTGATTCCCTTAGCTGATCTCACCCACAACTAAGAGTTGCTACGACCCAAAGTCGAAGACTTGATAAACAAATCTGTATCACACAGAAAAGTCTATAGGATTGAATAAATCTGTCTCCCACCGAAATACCCAAGAGTTTTTGTTCTGTCTTTTGATAAATCAATGTGAACAGGAACCAATTGATAAACCGGACTTATATTCCCGAAGAACAGCCTAGTATTATCAATCACCTCACAATAATCTTAATCGACTAGCGAAACAAGATATTGTGGAATCACAAACGATGAGACGAAGATGTTTGTGACTACTTTTCTATCTTGCCTATCGGAGAAATTAATCTCGAGCCAATTTTATAATTGTACTCAATACGATAGAAACAGCAATATCAGATCACGCAACTACAGAGAAAATAGTTGGGTCTGGCTACACAATCCCAATGAAGTCTTCAAGTCGTTAACCTACAGGGTCTCGAGAAGAAACCTAAGGTTAAAGGAGAATCGACTCTATTTATGCAACTAGTAACACACAGGAGGTATGGGGATTAGGTTTCCCAGTTGCTAGAGTTCTTCTTTATATAGTTTTAAAATCAGGGTTTGCAATCCAAGTTACCTTGGTAACAAAGCATTCAATATTCACCTTTAGATGAAAAACATGATTTAACCAAGCTAATGTATTTCAACCGTTAGATCGAACTTAGCTTGTTACACACAAATGAAATGTACCCTCATTTAGGTTTATGTAACCATACCCAAACGTGTACACCATGTTGGTTCACCAATAGTTAACCGAGGTTAGCCATATGATTACTCTCATATCAACCTTATTCATCTTAACCATAACTAGTTCAAATGACTCAAATGAAACTATTTAAAGAGTTGTTCAATTGCTATATTCTCATAGAATTATACAAGAACACAATTGAAGCAAAATCGGTTTGATTCACTCGAATCAATACATTAACATTATAGCCACGGTTTGTAAAGATTGCATTCCTTATAGATAAATGTTTAGGTTCATGTACACTACCGATTTTAGAAAGTAACCACTTAAGTACGCGTACTTAAGTAACCGGTTTTGAGTTTGTTTGGTTTTCAAACTCAACAGAAATTCACGGACGTGAACTTTCCGCCAGTACGCGTACGGGTACGCGCACTTAGGTAACTGAATGAGTTGGTTTTGAAATCCAACATCAGCAGAAATTCATGGACGTGAAATTCCGCCAGTATGCGTACGGGTACGCATACTTATCCAGTCTCCTTCAACCATTTTGTATACACACAAGTATGCATACTTTAGGTTCCCGGTTTTGGACTTATACACAAATGTGCGAACACACTATATGCTTATATCCAAAGAAGGTTACAAGATTCTAAACTCTTTATTTCAATCATTGAAACATTCTTCTGTAATGACAATAGCCGTTTTCACACATTATTAGCATCAAAGCAATTTTCAAGATATTGAAATAATCATTATCGAAACATTCCAAGTCTTACACCAAATGATTGTATAACACAAACCATGTAAGATGTTTACTCGGAAATTTTCTCATGATATAAGATGAACTTGGTCGAAGCGAAAAATTACCAATACATATTTCGAGAAATATGTAAGCGAGATATACTCAGCTCGAAATCTCAAATGTGTATATAGAAAACTATATCGTAATACGACTTATGTCTCAATATTGGAGATAGAGTAGAAATAGACTTTCCAAGTGATAGATGAGTTTAAGTCTCCACATACCTTTTGTCGATGAAGTTCCACAAGCTCTCCTTAGTAGTTCTTCGTCTTCAAGTGGTAAGCACCGTAAAGTCTAAGCTCAACTACATAAACTATGTCCTAGTCCGAGACATCTATAAATAGGATAGAAATCAAGACTTATAGTTTTAATCACTAATATTGACAAACATGCTTGAGATAGCAATGCATGCCAGTTCGACCGAGCAGTGCTATAAGATGTACCGTCAATAAAATTGACGGAGAGCCCGCGAATCAAGCCCGTCTAGCCCATGAAAGAAGTTTCCAGAAGTCTTGTTGCCCAAGTTGCTTACACATCAAGTTTACATCAGAATTAGGGTTACATAAACTCTATAAATACATGTATCCTAAACCCTAAGAGGATATGGAATCCTAGGTTAGCTAACCACAATTATTGTAAACCTCATATCAATACAATATCTCCCCTACGGGATTCCTCCGTGGATGTAGGCACAACTTGCCGAACCACGTTAAATTCTTTGTCTCCTTATTTATTTTCTATCATCTTCTAGCCCTAATTTACTTAATCATCATCAAATCATCGTGTTTAGTGCCTAAAAGTAATTTTGGGTACAAACATTGGCGCCGACTAAGGGGATTCGAGTGAAAGAATCGTGTTCTTTCAATTAAGATAAGTGTGTACAAGAATTTCCATGCAAAAATCAGTAAAAGAAAAAGAAAGAAAAACGTTAGGGTTTCAGAAAAACTGTTGCGAAAAGGTTGAAGGAACAGTTACAAAGGTTGAAGAAACCGTTGCGAAACGATGAAGAAAGCGTGGCAAAACAGTAGCAGAAGATGTAGCGAAATCTAGAGACAGTAACATAATTATTTGTTGCAGAAGGCGTTACAGGAAGCCCAACCAATCAACCAACCGGTTTACTTGCTGATCCGGTTCAGTTAGTCAGGTTCGGTTCGGATCCAACCGCTCCACAGTTGTTCCAACTCGGTCAGATCGTTCGGGTCTAATCAGTTGCCACTTCAGCTTCAACATCCAGTCAGGGTCTAACACCTTAGCGGCGGACAGGCCACAACATCCTGTCGTGTCCAGTCAGCTCGACGCTCCGTCAGCGAAACTGCCACATCATCATCCATGCTTAAATGTAAAAACCTGGATCTGCATTGCATTCCACGTCAGCAATTATGATTAGTCAGCAGTGCCATGTCATTCTTTTGATCCAGTTAGCACTGCCACGTATGCAACAGAACGCGCGCGTCGTGAAAAACTTGTTTCGTTAATAACTTTTTCGTTTTAAGGACGAATTGAGTAATTTTTGGCTCGTTAGAATCGTCTTTCAATTCCCTACCAGATGGAGAAAAAAAATCCTGTGTTCGAGAAATTTTTATGTGCACTTGGACCAGCAACATGATCAAGTTCGAGGTTCGTAGATAGCAGCATGATCGAGTTCGAGGTTCGTGGATAGCGATATGATCGAGTTCGAGATGAGGATTGCTTAGACCCTTCAATATTTAGCCTTGCATCACTTCGCAAGCACCTAAAGCCTCACCTTGCACGTGAGTACATAAGTCTTGCTCTTATCGCAATCATAAAATCTCGCCTTGCACGCGAGTATGAAAGACTTACACCGATGCAAGCACAAAGTCTCGTCTCGATCACTAGCCCAATACCCGATATTGGTCCAAAGACTCGTACTCGACACAAGCAATACAGCCATCCTGCCCGAGCAGCGAGCGTTATAGCCTTGTTATATTGCGATCAAAAAGCTTGCCCCAGCCGCGAGTACACTACATCCCACTCAAGTCTCGACTAGCTCTCGAGCATCACAAGTCCACCACGTGGCAAAAAGTATCGCCTAGCACGTGAGCAAATTTTTTGCAGGTAATTACAGTTGGGGACGTCTTAGTAATATCTCTACTCACGCTTGGGGGCGAGTTTCATCATCAACGATCGACATAAAAGGGTAAACAAACTTCTTAACCCCCAACAAGTTGGAGGTTAAGAGGGGGCGATGTTTGTACCGTCAATAAAATTGACGGATAGCCCGCGAATCAAGCCCGTCTAGCCTGTGAAAGAAGTTTCCAGAAGTCTTGTTGCCCTAGTTGCTTATACATCAAGTTTACATCAGAATTAGGGTTACATAAACTCTATAAATACATGTATCCTAAACCCTTATAGGATATGGATCCTAGGTTAGCTAACCATAATTATTGTAAACCTCATATCAATACAATATCTCCCCTATGAGATTCCTCTGTGGATGTAGGCACAACTTACCGAACCACGTTAAATTCTTTGTCTCCTTATTTATTTTCCATCATCTTCTAGCCCTAATTTACTTAATCATCATCAAATCATCATGTTTAGTGCCTAAAAGTAATTTTGGGTACAAACAATATCCTCATTGAGAAGATCTTTAACATGTGTCTTCATGAGAACAAGGTCAGAGTTAACCTTTTTCAACTCAGTTCTTAACACATCAAGACCCTTCATAGTATCAACGAGTTGCAGTTTTGCTTCCTCAAAGTATTTAAGAAAATCATGAACCACTTCAGCAGAAACCATATCCTCACTCTCAACATCTTGATGAGTATAGGCATAGTAGCATAAGGCATCAGGATTTTTATCATCAACTTCTACTAGGGTTCTTTTCTTCCTCCCTTTGGACTCGAAACCAATACCTTTATCAAGAAAACCTCTTGCAAAATCACAAGTGCGAGAAGGTGAAGACAATCTTGACAATAATAAAATAACCTAGAGTATGCGTACGTGACTCAAGGATTGGTATTTAAAGGTTTCTTAGGGAAGGTAACTTTTAGGGTTTTTAAAGACAGTTCGTGACAAGTAAGTCATGGGTACCCGTACGAACACAACCCGAACCCAAAAGAGAACAAAACAAAAATCATAACGAACCCTTTTACAAGGTAAAACAAAACAGTAATTTTGTTACATGAAGATTTTCTTTCACAATTTTTTGTCTCAATAAATTTTATATTTCCACAGAGAGAGAAAAAAATTAGAGCACAAAAGTAGTAGGAACCTTAGTTGCAATAAAAAAACTTTTCAAATAAAATAAAAAACTAAGAGATTCTCGAGACACAACCAATACTTAGGCAAAGCTGTCTGTACAATAACTTAACTATGAACGATAAGAAAATAGCTTGACTAATCTGAAAGCATTTTACCAATAAGTATACCTGATTACTAGCAAATCTTACTCAACATGATTTTTATGAGTAAGCATTCAACCCTTGTGATTAATTAGCACAAGTATGAGCTTTACGCTCATCAAATGAATATTCTTCATGGTTAATCCTCATTTTCCTTCCAATTCTTGGAGGAAACCCTTTGTGATGTGATAAAACATCATAAAACTTACTATCATCAAGGTATGAGACTAAGTTTGAATCCTTACCAGAAGAAGTTTGTATGGAGGATTTTGACAGCCTGTTGATAAGATCCTTGTATCCTTCAATTATCAAATTAAGGTTGTCCTTCATATCTCCACTGTTGCTTCCACCTACTGGTACCTTTTTCACATCTTGAACATCATTCTTCACATTAGGTTGAGAATAACCTTTCTTAAATCTCTTTGAACGATTCATAATATTGCTACAATTGGTTTGAACGTTCGTAGAGAATATTGAACTGACTTTCCTGGAAGAATTCACAGGGAGAGTACTAACATCAATAGGTTTAGACATCCGAATTTCAGTCACACCTTTGAGAATTAAATCTAAGGTGTGCTGAAGTCGACCAAAGTAATTGTCATTCTTCAGTTTGCTCTTTCGTTGAACATGTACTTTTGAATCACAAAAAAGACATACTTTATGATCACCGGAGTGATTAGAGTGTGTAGCATTAGACACATCGTTAGAAGATTTCTTCCTTCCATGAGACGTGGTAAATCCATATTCAGTAGAAGAACCAAGTACTTCTTTAGCAATAGGAAGGGTTTGAAGTTTAGCTTCTGAAGCTGTTTTCATTAGAGAAACATGATTAGAACTAGCCACATTTTCTAATATCACAGTAGAGTCAGAAATGATTGGTACGACGGACTTCACAGAATGACCTTTATCTTGAATAGAGAGATTACTCAATAGTCAATAGTCGTTCTATTTCACAAGCATCTTCCTTGAGTTTAGCCTCGAGTAAGGTTCAGGATGAACAAACTACAACATTTTCCTCACGAAGAACCCTTAGTTGGGAATCACGATCTTTTACCATACCAATCATTGTATTGACCTTGTGTTTCAGCCTATTGATTTCAACTGTCTGGATTCTAATAAGTTTTAGAATCGCTGCACTCTCTCGGGCTTCTTCCCTTTCACTTCAGAATCAGATTCATCAGTAAGATAATCAGGGTAACACATATCAATACTTGTCTGTTTCGTAAGAACAAAATGTTCATCTATATGTGAGATCGACAAGTCTTTCTCTTTAATAGATTTTATCGAAACAGAACTTTTGTCTCTGGTGACGCATTTGTCAGAGATAGCACTACTGTCCATAGAGTCAGATCGCTACAAACACAAACTTATAAGATCTTAAACGTGTTTGCCTGCTCTGATATCAATTGAAAAAGCGGTGGTCTAACAACCTCACCCAATATTACGTTTAGGAAATTTGTATGGACAAACTCCAATAAAATTCGAAGAGAATCAACTGGACAGTCAGACTCAATCAATGGAAATATATCCAAGAGTTGTATCCCTGTTTCACAATGTAACCAGCAAATCATACAGATAGAAATCCGCGAGCCTGATTATTATGTGAAACAACTTGAACGGTACCAAAGACCAATTTTCAAGTGTCAATAAATTTATATCAACAACCAAAGGTTGGATTATCTAATTGATTGAACTACGCACAACTTGTGATATTTCAATTATATAAACAAATATAATGCGGAAAAGAAATAACACAGACGCCATAAATTTTGTTAACGAGGAAACAGCAAATGCAGCAAAAACCCCGGGACCTAGTCCATATTTGAACACCACACTGTATTAATCCGCTAAAGACACTACTAGCTTACTCCAAGTTAACTTCGGAATGGAATGTAGTTGAGCCCTATATAATTTCACACTGATCAAGGTACAATCATAGTCCTTATGTCTCTAAATCCTAGCAGGACTCTATGCACTTGATTCCCTTAGCTGATCTCACCCACAACTAAGAGTTGCTACGATCCAAAGTCGAAAACTTAATAAACCAATCTGTCTCATACAGAAAAGTCTATTGAATAGATAAATCTGTCTCCCACAGAAATACCTAAAGTTTTTGTTCCGTCTTTTGATAAATCAAGGTGAACAGGAACCAATTGATACACCGGACTTATATTCCCGAAGAACAGCCTAGTAATATCAATCACCTCACAATAATGTTAATCGTATGGTAGCGAAACAAGATATTGTGGAATCACAAACGATGAGACGAAGATGTTTGTGACTACTTTTTATCTTGCCTATCGGAGAATAAATCTCGAGCAAATCTTAGAGAATATAGTACTCAATACGATATAAAACAGCAAGATCAGAACACTCAACTACAGAGAAAATAGTTGGATCTGGCTTCACAATCCCAATGGAGTCTTCAAGTCGTTAACCTACAGGGTTTTGGAAAAAACCTAAGGTTAAAGGAGAATCGACTCTAGTCGCAACTAGTATCACACAGGAGGTTTGGGGATTAGGTTTCCCAGTTGCTAGAGTTCTCCCTTATATAGTCTTTAAATCAGGGTTTGCAATCAATGCTACCTTGGTAACAAAGCATTCAATATTCACCGTTAGATGAAAACCTGATTAGACTCAAGCTAATATCTTTCAACCGTTAGATCGAACTTAGCTTGTTACACACAAATGAAAAGTGACTTCATTTAGATATGAGTAACCGTACCTAAACATGTTAACCTTGTTGGCTCAACAATAGTTAACCGAAGTTAGCCATATGAACACTTTCATATCAACCTTATTCATCTTTACCATAACTAGTTCAAATGACTCAAATGAAACTAGTTCTAGAGTTGTTCAATTGTTTATATTCTCATAGAAGTATATAAGACACAATTGAAGCAAAATCGATTTTGATTCGCTCGAATCAATTCATGAACATTATAGCCACGGTTTGCAAAAGATTGCATTCCTTAATATATAAATGTATTAGTTCATGAACAAACCGATTTTAAAACATAACCTACTCAAGTATGCAAACGGGTATGCATACCTAAGTGGTCGGACTAAGTTTGGGTTCGCCAGTATGCGAACGGGTACGCATACCTTCCAAACTCAGTTGAATTTTCGGACAAGAACTTACGCCAGTACGCATACGGGTATGCACACTAAGTTCCCGGACTTTCATTAAACCAACCAGTACGCATACGAGTATGCATACTATGGTTCCCGGACTTGGAATAACTTGCAGCAGTTAGCATACAAGTACGCATACTGTGCTATATCCAATCATGGTTAATTGTAAACTCTCATTTCAATCATTGAAACATTCTTAGAAGACGACAACAACTGTCTCACACAAACCATTAACTTCAAAGCAATTTTCAAGTATAGAATGATCAATACGAAACATTCTGAGTCTACATCAAATGACTGTCTCACACAAATCATGTAAAATGTTACCAGGCGAATTTCACGTGATCATTTTTTGACTTTTGTTAAGAATATAAGATGAACTTGGTTAAAGCGAAAGCTTACCAACACATATTTCGAGAAATATGTAAGCGAGTTAAACTCAACTCGAAATATCAAATGTGTATAATCGAAGTCTATATAGCTATACGACTTTTGTCTCAAATAGGAGATAGAGTAGATAGACTTTTGAGTGATAGATGAGTTCAAGTCTCCACATACCTTTTGTTGATGAAGTTCCACTAGCTCCCCTTAGTAGTTCTTCGTCTTCAATTGATGAACGCCGTGAAGTCTAATTCTCAACTACACTTTCTATCCTAATCCGAGACTTAGCTATAAGTGGACTAGAAATCAAGACTTATAGTTTTGGCAACTAAACTTGACAAACAAGCTTGAGATAGCAACGCTTGCGAGTTCGACCGAGTAGTGCTCTAACAAATACGTTGGCTTTCCGTGGAACGAATGAGAGGATTTATCAAAGTAACAATGGTAATTTCTTAGGGTTAATTGAGATGATTGGGGAATGGGATAAAGTAATGATGGAACATGTTCGAAGTATAGATAGCAGTGAAATTCATTATCATTATCTTGGTCATAGTGTTCAAAATGAGCTGATTGGCATGTTATCCAAGGAAATTAAACAAACAATCATTCAAAAAATGAAAACAACGAAATATTTTTCAGTGTTACTTGATTGCACTCAGGATACGAGCCACCAAGAACAAATGTCTCTGATAATACGGTGTGTGAATGTTTCTACAAGTCCTGCAAGAGTGGAAGAGTACTTCATAGAATTTTTGCAAGTGAATGTTAGTACTGGAAAAGGACTTTATGAAGAACTAGAAAAAATATTAGAAACTCTTAATCTCAATATCGATGATGTACGCGGGCAGGGGTATGATAATGGGGCAAACATGAAAGGAAAGCATCAAGGTGTGCAGACAAGGTTACTGAATATAAATCCTAGAGCATTCTATACTCATTGTGGTTGCCATAGTTTGAATTTGGCACTTGCAGACATGGTAAACTGTACTTCTAGGGGAAGAGACTTTTTTGCTGTTCTAAACATGGTTTACAAAATGTTTTCTAAATCTGTATTACGATGGAAAATATTTAAAGACCATGTACCAGGCTTAACGGTAAAGTCTTTCAGTGATACGCGATGGGAAAGTCATATCGAGGCGGTTAAAGCATTTAGATATCAAACTGTGGAAATTTGAAACGCTTTACTCAAAGTAGCTGAAACGGACCATCAAGATACGGTTAGGATTCAAGCAAAAACTTTTGCTACAGGTTCAGTTGGCGGAATTGGTAACTTTGAGTTTCTATTAAGCATGGTTATTTGGTATGATATATTACATAGTATTAACATAGTTAGAAAAACATTGCAATCCAAAACCATGCTCATTGATGTCGCTATTGAACAAATTTGAGGACTAATAACATATTTTGATAAGTATAGAAACACTGGGTTTGATAATGCCATGATTGTAGCTAAAGAAATTGCTACTGAAATGGGCATTGATCCTGAGTTTTATGTGTCGCGTCGACAAGTTCGTAGAAGAAAACACTTTGATGAGAGTGATGATGATGAAGATGATCTAGTACAATCAGCTAAAGAAAAGTTTAGAACTGAATATTTTGTTCCTATTATTGATCAAGCTCTCAGCTCATTGAGAATAAGATTTGAGCAATACAAGGCATACGAGGATAATTTTGGATTTTTGTTCAGTTGGAAAAACTTGAATTCCATGAATGAGGACCGTTTGAAAGCATGTTGTACTCATCTTGAATCCGTTCTTAAATATGGAACGTCTTCTGATCTCAAAGCCACTGATTTATTTGCTGAACTAAAAATAGTCAGAGGGATTTTGCTAAAAGACGCAAGAAATGCTATCGATATCTTGAACTTCTTGAAGAGACATGATTGTTTTCCTGTTACTTGTGTTGCCTACAAGATACTATTGACTATTCCTGTTACAGTGGCGTCGGCGGAAAGAAGTTTTTCGAAACTGAAATTATTGAAGTCGTATTTGAGATCAACCATGTCACAAGAAAGGCTAGACGGATTAGCTTTAATATCTATAGAGAGTGCGTTTTTGGATACAATTGATCTTCAAAAACTGATCAACAAGTTCGCTAGAAAAAATGGAGGAGATCGAAGTTCAAATGATGGTGGACACAACTTTAATAAGATGTTAGTATCTTATACACTTTCTTATTGGCAGTATTATTTATCCCATGTCGTTTCAATTTTCATTAGATAACAATGACTATATCATGTACCAGACGAAAAAAGGGAAAACTTTCACATTCATAAATATATATTCCCTACTATACCAGACACTAGACAACAGATGCTTATTGAGTGCATTACATGTAGCAATATGAACTGTGCATATATGTTTATGATGTTTAATGCCCTAGCATCTTAGCATGCCGTTTTATTACTCCAATATTGGGTCCAAAGTGAGTTTTTGGTCACATTTGATGATGGCGTAGTTGTTTAATTTTTGTTTCACTTTTCTTTTCTTTTTTTCCATAGTAATGTGCTGTTATCAATTGGAGCATCTGTTTTGGTTTGAGATTCCTTCTCTAAGTTTTTTCATTGCTTTAATACAGGTACGTCCACAACTATCTGGAGCAGGAAAAACAACATTAGAGTAATTGGCTGGTGGCGATATTTTTTCAATCTGTTTACGGGAGTAGCTCATTCTTCAAATTTTCCTTCTTAAACAGTAGTTGAAATTGGAGAGTTCTCGACTTATTAACCTTTTTCTTAAGTTTATGACGTAAATTACTTCATTTCAATATTATACGGTAGATTTTATCTGAAAAACATATAATTATATTTGTGGAGAAGTTATTTTTTTTGCATAAAAGGACGTTCTGAGCGCTTTCGCACAGGGTCGTCTAAATGTCAGACGGTCCTGCTTTCAGAAACAAAGAAAAGTCGTCACTTATTCATCTTACAGCCTTGACGACTAAAAATAAATATGAAAAGTCGTCATGCTCGGCCAAAAAAACACCATGACGATTGTGTATCTGAAACTCAACAATTTCAAATTTTCTGATCTAATTTTTCAATCAAATGACGAAACAAAGTATTAGAAAGAGTTTGAAAGAATTAATCGGTAATAAAGAAAAGGTTTTACCTAGACTTTTTGTGTTTTGCGCAACAAATCTCCATTTGGTTAAACTAATCTTGTTTATATTATGTTAAGTCGGATTAGTCTTAATTCGCATTAAGGCATGTTTATAGTATTAATCATGCATTAAATTTTAGCTTAAGGATAATGCTAGATAAGGTTGAGTCTAATCTTGACATGTCATGTGAGCTGTCCAATGTAGCCATGAGGTGTCCTCCAACTCATGATGGAAAGGTTGGAGTGACATGTGGCAAGCATGACTAGGACTCTCTTCTAGCCTCACAAGTTTACCTTAAAAGCAAATATGTTTTCATTCCATCATGAAGTAACGTGAGGAAAATAGAAGTTGATAATAAGTCATGAAAAGGTTAAGTGTCTTGTGTGTGTTTCTATTTCCTTGTACTCAATCTGTTTTAAGTATAAATCATATGTACTGTAATGATATGTATGGTGTTGGTTTCTTGTGTTGTTGAGTATGCTAATACTAGGTTCAAGGTCTGTTTTCAGCATAAGGTTGTTTTCCACAATGTTTAAGTCTTAACCCTAACTAGGTCATTCAACATTCAACTTCTATTTCCCATCCCCACTTTTCCTAAATCCCATCCCAAATATATAAATTAATTTTGTTAACTCTTTTTAGTTTGGGTAAATAAAACTCGTCGTATTATTCATCATCATTGTTAACCTCAAATCTAACCATCACCTGAATTGATCGAGTTTGGATATTGATTCTCAAATCAGATTTGTGAAGATTGCGTGGGCATCTAAACCATAATTATCAATTAGGGTAAACAAGATGAAGAAAAATAGTAGGGAACCATTAAATAGAATAGAGTATACGATCAGTTCCATTCCAGTTTTCTTTCAAACCATTGAATCATTCTACCGGTGTGATTATAGGAAAAAAGAACCATATTGCTAAATCTCATGTACGGACGTATATAAATCAAAAACACAAAGAAAAATACATCAAACTGAATGTATTTGTTATAGATAATAAAATCCAAGAAAAAAATCTATATAAATCCACCAGTTGTAATTTTGCCTCCCAGCAACATTTTTTCATCGTCCTAAATTCTTCCAAACCAGTGAATCATTCGACTGGCGTGATTATGGAAACCCATTATTTAGTCATATGTATAAAAATACAGAACGTGTAGGGCAGTGCCGGTGATATATAAGTGGCACTTGGATGTTGCCGTGACTTACACAGGGTGGTAATGGTGGATTATTTGATTTAGGATTAGACTTCATGGAAAGGAACAAGGAAGACGGTGGTCCAGCCTAGAAAGAGGTAAAATAGGGTGAGTTTTGTTTACCCATCCTAGAAAGAGTTAAAATAAAATTGATTTGTGTATTTATTTTTTTTATGGGAAGATTAATTATATTAACTAGCAAATATAGTACAAAAGATTTACAATTTTGTTTCTATCAAAAACGTTGGAAATAATGCTAGATTGCTGGATTTTTTGTTGTAATTTCGTAGACATATGTTGAATACTTTTTATTCTTGCTTCCTAAGTGTTAGAGCATAGCTCGGTTGAACCCACCAAGCGTTGGTATGTCAAGTTTGGTTGTCATATTTTAGTGAATCAAAACTCATTTAAAGAGTCGCTTGATTATATACTAGAGTCAACTTCGTATAGGTTAGCTTGAAAGTATTAGGATATGAGACTTACAAGTATTACATGAAGACTTGAAGAATGTGAAGAAGTATGGAGCTACAATGACAACATCATCCTTCCTCTTGAGGTTAGTAATATTTGACTTGAACTTTTTCATTCCCTAACGTATCTTTCAAGTCGTGCATATTGAAAACATAACTGCGAAGCTGTGTATGATACTCTAGTTAGACATAGTATTAAGGAATACAATACGAGGTTTATTGCTTAACCATTAAACTTTGTATATAAGACATCGACATGATCATATGAATGCTATTGTGATTATGTATGGGTATGAGTGAAGATTTCATCCTAGGAAACAATGTTTTACATTCGTTTAAAGGAAGTAAGTTCATAAACTTGTTTTGTGAGTCGAAAGGGAAATCGCTAGGCTTATTGGTATTGTTATTCATTGCAAATCTATTTTGAATTACCAATATGTGTGTTTTGTATAACCGCTCATAAACTGTTTATGTATCTTGGTAAAACTATTCACAAGGCCTGACTTATGTATTGGTATGACTTTTATTAGTGAAACCGATCTTAAGTAATCACTCAAGATGGTATGATCGATGCCTTGTAAATAGCAACTTTTATCTAGTCATTGGGGAACCAATCCTAGTAAGAGGTGCAACAAATTTACAAGAGGGGAATCGATCCTTGTAAGAGGTGCAACACGTTTTTAGTAGATGGGGGAACCGATCCTATGAACATGTGCAACAAGTTTGTAGTTTTGGGGGAACCGATCCTATGGACATGTGCAACCGAATACATGTAGTTACCATAAGTTGTGGGGAACCGATCATAGTACCTAGTCAACCGAATTTTGGTAACTAGTGTGATTATGCACAGTACTCACAGGGAGGTAGAACCGAAACTTGTTTTGGTAGAACCGTGAAACCCATGATTGGTGATTTGATAGGATAATCAATCACATAGTTCTTGGAATTCAGACGAACCAATTCTAAACTCGTTTGGAAGTGTGGCAAATCGTTTCCAAGATTGTAAGTATGAAAAAGGACTTGTAAAGTAAAGATGTCGACATGCTTTGAACACGTGCAGTAATTCTTACCTTTTATTGTTCAAAGATATTCCTTAATAGCTAAAGGAAAATCCCATGATCGAAATAAGTTGAGAATCTTTTATTTAAGGTTTCTTAGTTTTTATATGCTATTTATTTTTCCAGCAAATAAATACATATCTTTAGAAAATAATAATTAGTAATGTGCATTTACTGATTATAGATTTTTCTATTGGATTTCGGTCAATATTTGGACAAAGCATTTCCAGGAATTATGAAAACCGAATTTGGAAATATATTGCATATCTTTGAGAATATTCGGTTTTGGAAATTCCTTGGTTTCCAAACTTCCTTGTATATAAATATTGAAGTTCGCATTTCGAGCAAACTAATCCTCAGAGCCAGCAAAACTACCTAGTTGTGTTGTTACTGGTGGAGCCGCCTATTCGGAGAAGAAAGTAACCTAATTAGGCGAAATCTTTTACGGATGCTCAGTTTAAAGACTTCTTTGAGATTGAGAAACTCTATTAGTACCGTTGGTGGGAAACTAGATAATTGCGGTTTATTATTAGTTTTCGATTGATTTGATTGACTAACGGTTGTTGAACTATGATTGCACCTAGTTTGTTTATGCTTGAGAATCTTCTCTTCTGATATAAGATTCACTCAAACTAGATCGAAGTTTCGACGGGGATCTTTAGACTGTTTGTAGATCTAAAGACGTATTGTGATAATCCAACGTTAACAGACTCCGTTCTGTGTGTGATTGATCGCAAGAGATTCAATTTGATTGTGTGCAGGTGCTGATTGAAGATTAAAGAAGATTTGAAGACAAAAAGACTTTTTGGGTTCATAATCTTTGGTGTGCACAATACTTGTTTCGGCTGGAAATGGATCAAACTATAATCGGTTTATCCTTGTGATAGATTGGATTGATTAGTTGAGTAGATCGGCATCAATACACTTCTTTGTGATTAATAGTATTGATTGCATAGTCTAACAATTACTTCGGTAGTTGTTGAGAGATTGATCTAAGGACCCAACAAAGGAGTTTATTTATTAAACGGAAGAGCCTTTGTCAAACTCATATCACGTTGGTTGAAAAGAGTTGTTACCGAACAGATTTGTTGTTCCTTTAGTGTTTCGAATACGAACCAAAGGATTTGTTCCAAGTACGTGACTTATTACAAGTTTGAGGCGTAGGAATACTGAGGGAACTAGGTGAACTATAGGTTTAGTTGATTGGTCTCAACTATACGAAATTGGTTTGATTTTGTATAGCGGCTTAATTCTAATAGTATTCAATTCTGGACTAGGTCCCGGGGTTTTTCTGCATTTGCGGTTTTCTCGTTAACAAAATCTTGCTGTGTCTTTTACTTTTCTATTTCCGCATTTATAATTGTTTTATTATAATTAGAAGTAAAATACACAAACGTTAATTCCTATTTTACTTGATAGACAATCCCTAGTGTTTGGTTAAGTCTGAACCTATTATCAAGTAAACATACTTCGTTGTTGTATTGTCTCGATCTTGTATCCATAGACGATCACACGAAGTGTGAACCGATTAGTTGTATTGTCTCGACTCAGTCCATAGACAATCACTTTCGGAAAAGGACTTATAGGTGGAAAAGTTTTAGATTGAGGTATATTTGGGTACCCTCATCTTTTCACTTAGCTATAAGATCCGTTGCGGCGTTGTATTTTCGATTTGTAAACTTTACCTGAGCTTGAGGAAGATCCTTTAATAATGTCCGGGTTTCCTGCACGGTGTTTTCAACTGTCCACGAGAAATCTGTGTTGTCCTTGTTGATGTTATCTGCAAATACTTTACAATCAGTTACTATTGAAACGCTTGACAAGACGTTGTCTCTTAGCCAGATGACCGCTTTTTGTAAAGATTTCGCTTTCGCATGAAAAGCCGAAGTAGCTGTCTCTGAACCCGATAAAATGTGCATAAATGTTTTGTGATCCACAGAGTAAACAATATGAGCGTATCCCATTGAAAATTATGATTTTTTGAAAGAAGCATCAACAAAAATTATGCAGTTTGTTGTTATATCTGACCATTTGGTATTGACCATCATTAACTGATTGTTATCAAGGCCCTCCATCCTATTCTTTATCAGTACTGTCCTCCCAGCTTGAGATAGGAGTTTGGATTTCTAGCCTTGCAGAGTGGAGTAAATTTTTTGAAGGAGCGGCTCAAAATTCGCTTTCCTATTCTTGTCAAAAAAAGAGGGGTGTTCCGAGATATCTGTCATTTTTTGTCATCAGGGGGACTTTAAGAATTCTGGCTATTATTTTTCCATGTTTAGGATGAATTTTTGGGCTAAAGTAGATACTTGATTTTTGTAGGTTTATCATTTGACCCGTAATGTCCCCGAATAGGGATAGAACGTCTAGGAGATTTTTTGCTTCCTCCAGATCAGCTTTTGTGAATAGGAAACAGTCGTCTGCAAAGAAGAAATAGGAAATATTCAGAGCATTTTTATTGATTCGGAGACCGGAGAGTTTCCTATCTACTATCGCATTTTCTAGAAGCCTAGACAGAATTTCCATGCAGATCAGAAAAAGGTAGGGAGATAGGGGGTCTCCTTGTCTTAATCCTCTTGAGGTTTTAAATTTTGGCCCGGGGGAGCCGTTTAGGAAGATCAAATAAGAGGTAGTTGAAATGCATTGTAGTAGAAGATCTACCCACTTTTCATCAAAACCAAAGCTAAGAAAGGCTTTTTCGATAAAATTTCACTCCACTCTATCAAAGGCTTTAGAAAGATCTAATTTAAGGGCAAATATCCTTTTGTCGCTTTTGAGGTTTTCATTGAATGGATCAGCTCATGGGAGATTATAATATTATAAGTGATTTGTCTTCTCGGAGAAAAGCAGATTTATTGGGAGAAATAATTTTGTTAAGAATGGGCTTTAATATATTCGCGATAATTTTTGAGATTAGTTTGTAGATGGTGTTACTTAAACTTATTGGTCTGATATCGCCCGGAGTTTGAGGAGTTGATATTTTTGGGATCAGGGTAATGAATGAGTGGTTTAGATCAGTATCAAGAATATCAGTTTTAAAGAAATCCTAAACTGTTTTAATAATATCCGGTCCGAAAGTTTCCCAATTTTCTTTGAAGAATCCCGGTTGGAATCCATCGGGACCTGGAGCACCCCATTGATTCATATTGGATAATGTGAGCCAGATTTCATTTTTAGTTGGAATTTCTATAAGTAATAGGTTTTCCTCTTCAGACATGCAACGCTTTATGATGCTGGAAATTTCAAAGCTACAATTTTTTATTTGGGTTGTACCTATGTGGGTAAAATAGTTTACCAGAAGGGAATTGATTTTATCTCTATCCGAAAGCCAAAGGTCAGAAGGTTCTCTGAGGGCGTTGATGGAATTTATTCTTTTACTATTGGTAGCAGTGGCATGAAAGTATTCAGTATTTTGGTCATATTCCTTGAAAAATTTATCTCTAGACAGCTGATGGTAGAAATCGTTTTTAATTTCGTACCATTTTCCTAATTCTTCTTGGATATTTTTTAGATTGTCTATGTCTCTAAAGATATTACCGGATTTGTAAATGCTCTCGATTTTATTATTTAAGTTCCTAATATTTTTATGAATATTTCCAAAGATGTCCAAATTCCAGTGAGAAATATTTGAGGATAGGATTTGGAGTTTCAAGGAGATGTTTCTATTTGTTGAGTAAGTGGAGTGTAATTCCTAGGCTTCTTTGACTACCTTGTGTAGAGTGGGGTGTGAGAGCCAAGATTTAATACATCTAAAAGGTTTTTGAAGTTTCAATTTTTCCTGGTTGGTATCCAATAAAATAGGCGTATGATATGATCCAACTCTAGGTAGATGAGTTACCTTGGTGTCCGGGAAATTCTGGGACCATAGAAGTGAGTTCAACGCTCTGTCAATTCTTTCGCAAATGTTCGCTTCTCCTTTTCTGTTGTTTGACCATGTGAATGGAGCGCCTTCATATCCCGCGTCTTGTAATCCTATGGAATCGATTGTCTGGATAATGATGGTCTTGCTGCTTGAGCTGGCCTTATTCCCCCCTTGCTTTTCATCTGGATCTAAAATGACATTTAAGTCGCCAATCAGGACCCAAGGCTTATTCACTTTCTGGGCTATTTCTGAAATATATTTCCATTGTTTAATTTTTTCATCAGTATCAATTGCTCCATAGACACAAGTTATGAAAATCTTCACGCCACCTAAATTCGTTTCAAAATGACACACATTAAATCTTGCTGACACTATTCTCATATCAATATTATTATGCCAGGCGATTGCTAACCATTTTGCTATTCCACTGACGGAATGATAAACCAGTCATGAAACTTGGAATTTTTGAAAAATAAATCCATCCGAGACAGCGGAGCTTTTGTCTCGGCTAGAAACACAATATCAGGGTTATAGAACTGGCATAGATATTGGAAATGGTCCTTAGTGAGAGGAGTTCCTATACCCTGGACGTTCAAGGATAATAGTTTCATCTTGCTAAAGCAAATTACCCTACTAATGGCAGGGTGAAAATTAGCACCAGAAAATGTAAGAATGAAAGGAAAAGACAGAACACTACTTAGGATGAAAGATTGAAAAGGAGAGGCTAGAATCTATAGTGATTAGAGTGAAAGTGGGATTTATGTAAAAAAACAGGCTGATTAAGAGATGAATAAATTCAGTATAAAGACAATAAGCATTGGGGAAACAGTAGAGAAATTGGGTACAGAAAGGAGCAAATAGTGAAACAATGAAACAACAAGAATTTATGTTCTTGAGATACCAGCAATTTAATGAAACAACAAGGATTTAAGTTATAGAGATAACAACAATCTCAACTTTAAAAGCCAATATTTGGGTACAGTACAGAGCAAGTGGTGAATTAATAACTTCTAATGGAAATTAAGAGGGATATCAACTTGGAAAAATAGTAGCTAAATTGGGAAGTTTACGCAGGTAATAGCCAAAGAAATGGACCAGGAGTTAGCTAAATTTACACTGTAATGAAAATACTATAGTGCAGCCAAATGGTATTGTGCACAGCCAAGATATATTGGATAGCAGAGCTAGCTATAGAATGAGCAGTTAAATTTAAAAGCAGGGAAAAAATAGTAAATAGAAACATAAGGGGAACAAAGGAGATATCACTAGGTTTATATTACACTAAACTAGATGAGCTAAAACTAGGGGAATTTACAATGAAAGAAACTTAACTACTATACACATTAGAGAAACGAAAATAAGAACTAATGCAAATAAGCAGATAACTTAGAAAGATGAGTAAGCAAGATTAACAAAAAAAAAACAAGATAAAGAGCCATAGGCTCTGATGGTTGCCTACACACAAGAACACATAAGTTTTCTGCATATTTTCTTGGGCCAAAATGACTAATAATTGTCATTGTTTGCAACCTGTTTACCCTTTGCTTTTGGGTCTTTGTCAGCTTGGTTGGCCCCAGATGCTTCTCCTTTATACCACTGATGAGGATAAAAGTTAATATTGGCATTTTATTCACAGACAAAAATGTCTTTTGCATCTTCAGGCCTTTGCTCTTCAGTTAGCTATTTTGCTGGTTAGTGATGCAGGTCATTTTCAATGATTTCAGAGATTCTTGGTTTCTTGGAAACTAGCAGTGGCAAATCCCAGTGGAAATAGGATTGCATGAGTCTCCAATTTCTGAAGTAGGCAGTGCCATTTGCTGGTAGCGGTTGTGAAGAACTAGCTTCACTCCAAAAATCAGTCTCATTAAACATCTGTCCAGGCCTATTCCTCTTGTGAATTACTTTCCTTATGTAAGAGTCTGGATTTACACCCATATATATAGGTATAAAAGGAAGAAGCAGGAGCATTTAAGATATTTGGATTAGCAGCTTCAACTTGATCATGACAATTCACTTTTCCACTATCCTGACTATTATTCTCATCTTCAATATGTTTAAGATATTCAGTACAAGTTACCTCTGATGCTGCTTGTATTGAGTGTACACTGTCAAGGCTATCTTCTGAAAGTTGCATGTCTTGATGAATCATGGTAGGTACTTGTTGCTGGAGCATGGCAGGTTCTTGTTGTTGTGCATCAATTTGTTGCATGGCAGCTAGAATGGCATCTGCTGCAACTTGTTATTCCTCAGCTTGTTGTTGTGCTATAACAAATTGTTCACAGTCTTGAATCTTTTTGCCAATAGGGTTATAAAATCCACAGAAATTGTTGGGGAAATGATGGAATTGAAAGTTTATGTCATTTGTGTACCCCAACTTATTTTCTGCTCTGACACTAAATCTTAGAGGTTGCTTGAATCTAATGCTTGCTTTAACTGTGATGGAATAGCTCCCATTTGCTTTCCTAACTGGATAGTAGAATGAAGTAATATCTCCCATACAGGACATATATCTTCTCAGATTTTCACTATTTACCTGTGTTGGAGATAAGTTGTGGATTGTAATGAAGAACATCTCTTCAGAAGGATTCCATGTTGCAAAATCCTCAGTCCTTTCCCATTTTCTGATGGAGAACAAATCACCATAAACTACTCTAGTTGCAATTTCTAGGACTCTAAGCATCTCATCTTCTCTTTTAAATCTAACCAGATAGACCCACTCACTAACCATTTTAACAGATAATCCACCTTGAATCTTCCACTAAAATAGTAATGCATTTCTTACATTCCAGCTATTCCTAGGAACTGGTTCTGTGAATCTACCTAACAAGCAGCTTGTCCAGAGATCTTGATTGTTCTGGTACCTAGAAGGGATGATTTCATCTAGGCTAAACTGCTTACCAATGCTCATATTCAAGGAGATTTGTAATTGGGAAACATCACCATGCCAAACAGAAGACATGGTGATACAGAGGCTCAGCTAAAAAGCTATAGAAACTGGTTTGAAACAATTTTGTTTGAAGATTGGTATAAGTGTTGATTTGTATTAAGAAGAAAGTGCATAACAATGGTACAAAAAACTTTATCAGTTTAAGGTGTTTTTATAGGGGAGATTAGGGTTTATGACTGAGACTAGTTTATTAAAAAAAAAAAAAACTTGGAGCTCACAAAATCTTCGTCATCAACAATTCACAGATGCAGGATGTTATTGGGTGAAAGAATAGGTATCAATAGAGAAGATAACAAGTGTATTGAATTCAAGCAATTTCTTGCAGATGGCATGAGGCCTGGATTAAAAATTCAATTGAAGATTAAGAAAATCTGAGATTCAGAATCCGCGTGAGAAGAAAACCAAATTGATAGGAATAATTAGCATGATTACCTGACAGATTATGGTGAAATTCAGACTCAAACGTGTGAGAGAAAAATTGTTGAAGTATGATTTCTGACCTCCACTACCATTTCGCTTCCCCAAATATTAAATTGACTTCGACCCATAAAAGATTCGACCCGGATTTAGCAGAAAACTATGTGTTTTGTGTGTTTCTCGCCCATCAGAGCCTATGAACGGCCGTTTAGCCGCTCATGGAAGGGGAAAAACCCAGCGGCGGAGGTGATGAAACTCGAAAGGAAAACCCTGAGAGTAACATTTTTTATTTGTGTAGTTGGGATGGGATTTAGGGAAAATAAGGATGGGAAATAGGTAAACCTAAAAAAAAGTATAATCGACAAAAAAATAAAGTTGATTTGAAAACGATGAAATATAGAGAAGGAGAAAGGAATTGATCGTTAGATTAATGATGAAGGAGAAGGAAAAGAATAAGGTTCTGATTTTAATTAGGTCAGGTTTTTATTCGGTTATTAGGTTAATTTTAATCTTTATCAGGTCTGCTTTAATACTATCTCATTGGGGTTTTGTAACTGTCAATGTAATGGGTATCTTATGTTTGGGTCATGATCTGATCGACAATAGCTTCAAGTCTGGCTTTGATATTCTCCAGCAGATACAAGAGTTCCGACAAGTTATCCGGCGAGTTCATTGTTTTCTGTTCGTGAAAATTTCAGTCAAACCGTCTTCAAGATGTGGTTATCAGAATAAATCAAAAAAATGTTCTCGGGCTGTGGATTATGCACCAACGATCCAAGCTCTCCCGTACATATGCGGGTGTTACTGTTACGCCTACTGGCCACCTATGATTCCTTGTCCTGTGATTCTGGTAACTGAGATTCTACTATCAGAGATTCGTTGCATAGTCCGATGTGAGATTTATTTGCAGTTTGTCCTGTTTGTTGTGGTTGTATATGATATCATATATTTTTCGGGGTAAAACCTGTTTATTTATTAAAAAAAAAAATCTAAAACCAAAAAGGGGTAGTTTTAGTTATTATAAGGGGAAGGGTAATTGAGTAAGTTAACTGGGAGAGGTAGGATTCGAACCTCTTTACCCATATTAGACCCCCTTAGCCCACCACCTTGGTTGGGAACAAAATAAGTATACCCCAATTAATCTGGGTATACCACAATTTGGCGAGGATAAAATTTGTCCAAAAAAAAAGCATTTCATATTTATCAGCTCACTGCTCATCATAAGGATACCTAGCTTCCTCCTCTGTATCACTGCTTTGGCCCATCGAAGCTCCATTACTTGGCACAAGTAACAGCTTCAGAAACACTGGGCACTTCCAGCATTGTCCAAGACTTTGGTATACTTTGTTCTATGCCAATACTAGCCTGTCCAGACTAGTATCCTTTGCTTTACACGGCGTTGGCCTAGGCCTGTCCAGACTCCCGATTTCTTTTGGGACATTCCATAATGAGGGCTAGAAAAGTAATAAAGGCAACTATAAAGCCACTAGAGTCCTCCATAACTGATAAAACAAAAGAAAAATCGAAAACAAGATCTGTGGGATGGAAATCTCGGTTACTCTCGGCAATCTGCCATAAAACGTCTGATCGAAACCGTGAGAAAAAGAGTAAATCAAATCAATAATGGAGAGATTACAAAGGATACTAGCAGGTGCAGGAGGAATGGGAGGACATCCACCTCCAGATTCACCACTCTTAGATTCATCTGAGCAAGTTTACATTTCTTCTCTCGCATTCCTCAAGATGCTTAAACATGGTATCCTTTTCTTCTTCTTTTATTTTTTTCTTGAATTGGGTTTTCTGTGTTTTGAAAATTAGGGTTTTATTTGAAGATTTTTTGTGTGAGGATGAAATTAGGGTTTTGAAATTGAATTTGATTTTTTGATTCTCTTACAGGAAGAGCTGGGGTTCCTATGGAAGTCATGGGATTGACGCTTGGGGAGTTTGTAGATGAATATACTGTTCGTGTGGTTGATGTTTTCGCAATGTCTCAGAGTGGTACTGGTGTTAGTATTGAAGCTGTTGACCCTGTATTCCAGACTAATATGCTAGATATGCTTAAGCAGACGAGCAGGCCACCTCTCTCTCTCTCTGTATTGTTAAGCTCATGTTATAATGGTTTAGTTGCAAGTCTTTGTAGGTGAATATTATGGCTTAATTGAATGTTACATACTAGGACGGTAAAATTCTTATGTGCACTACTAGGGACTAACATCTAATTCTTGAGTTTCGCTAAGTTGGACTTTGGGGAGATATTTACGAGATCCCTGTGGTCATGACTGATAAAATAAAGTTTTTATTTGTTGATGGAGCCTAATAAATCAATCAAGTATGCATTCTGTGATGGAAACAAGTACCCGGACTCCCCCATGAATGCGTAGTAGCTTAGCTTATCCTATAAATCTGATTGGATATGCTTTCTGTTTGCCTCGTTAATTGACTGGCTGAAGAATGTGGTAGTAACCAACTAACCATGTAATGAATGCTTGTATTCGTATATGTTTGTTTGTTAAGTCTTTGTATTTGATGTTCGAACCATTTACACATCATTACGTCTGAATTGAACGTTATGTACTAGGATGGTAAAACTCTCATGGGCACTATTTGACGTCATGACCTTACCGGGACGTACGTGGGACTGTTGGGTATGTCTTATAATAATTGTTGAGGTTCTCGAAGTTGGACCTCAAGGCATATTATATGATATTCCTCTTGTCATGACTAATGAGATTCCTCTGGTCATGACTAATGAGTCGAATACGCATTTTATACTTAAACAAGTTTCTAGATTTCCCCACGAATGTATATTATAAATGCATATTAGCTTAACCTGTATATAAATCTACTAGGATGAGTTTCTTCTTTTGATTACCGGTTTGAGGGCCCGACTGAAAAGTGTTGAACTAACTACGTAGTGAGTGCTACAGGCAGGTAATTTATGCCTGTCTTCACAGATGTTTCATCTCTCATCTTAAGTGGCCCCTTGATTTTGTAATTATGATCAATATTAATGGTGTATGGTTTTGTTTGTGGCAATTCTCAATTCTATAGTCTTAAAAGTCAGCCATGGAAAATGTGATTATCTAAGTAACTTTGCAAAGAACTTCCAACAGATACGGCTCATTTCTTTAAATTTGAATACTGCTATATAACTGAGCACGATGGCTTTCCTTTGATGATGAAGTCAACCTTCATCTGTTTAAGTTGATTTTGATTATTTTTCTATGACGTGTTTTATTTAAGCTAATTATATCCTCTGCATGCTATTGCAGACCAGAGATGGTTGTAGGATGGTATCACTCGCATCCTGGATTTGGCTGTTGGCTCTCTGGTGTTGATAATACGCAGCAGGTATGGTAGAGTCTAATGTGAATACTGGCCACTTTCATCATACCGCCTGATACTGATCATACCGAGTTGCTAGTATCCAGCCCAAAACCTTCAAATATTATTAAGTCCCCGAAGTTTGTGAAGTCATAGGTCTTATGGCAAGTGTCAAAACTGAGTCAAAGGAAGTTGTTTAGTTTTCTCAAGGTTAATTCAGTTTATAGCTTTCAGTGCCACGGTTCTTAGTTTTTTCTTATGCATCAAAAGTCTGAATACAGAGTTTTTTTGGTCATCCCTATTTTAGTAATCTGTGCCAATGTGTTAAACGAACTGCCAATGTGTTAAACGAACTACTACTTCTGACATCATGTATCTCTTGCAGAGTTTTGAAGCTTTGAATCAGAGAGCTGTTGCCGTGGTTGTAGACCCCCTATACAAAGTGTCAAGGGTAAGGTAGTCATTGATGCCTTCTGTTTGATCAATCCTCAAACCATGATGTTTGGACAAGATCCACGACAGACAACATCAAACCTTGGATATCTCAAGAAGCCGTCCATTCAAGTGAGTTTTGAAAACACAGTTGTGATAAAATTAATTTGTGCGCAGTATTCTTGCACTCTCTAACCCAGTTATTTAATTTATGTCTTTTTCCTCAGGCTTTGATCCATGGGTTAAATAGGCATTACTGTTCAATAGCGATTAATTACAGGAAAAATGAGCTTGAGGAGAAGATGTTGCTGAATCTTCATAAGAAGAAGTGGACTGATGGGTTGACTCTGCAGCAGTTTGATTCTCATTCAAAAACTAATGAGCAGACTGTAGAGGTGTGTGATTCCTTAAATAACATCCAAACTTTAGCTGCTAGCATAGTTCCTTGTGCAGTTGTCATGTCATTGTGTATGGTTGCTGCTTGCTCTTGAAATCTGTAGGACCATGTTAGACCTTTAGATTTTGTAATGTCGGAAAATCACTCGATGACAGAGGTTGCTCGGTTGAAGTGCTCCACCTGATGTGTTGCTACCTGCCGAGATTAACATTGTCATCTAGCTGCCTCTTTTTTTTTTTTTTCTTTTTTTTTTTTCCTTCTTGAGATTGCACTGCTCTAAAGACTAAAACCATCTAGTTCCTGGTCATATGGAAGTTTAGACTTCGGATATGGTATATCTTCTACATGATCTGTATATTCAGATCTTTGCTTTATCTTTTGTTCCCCATCTCTTTTGATTGCGATGTCCCTCGAGTGTGTCACCAAACATATAGTACCGAGATCCCTCCAGTGAGATATACTAACGACTGATGACCTCTAGATTCATTTAAGCTATTCATTACCTTATCCTGAAAACTTCAATATCAGCTCTTCTAGTTTAAAGGTGTGCTATCTGGTTATATCATTTGTTTTAACACGTTGCCTTGCAGGAAATGCGAAGCCTGGCCATCAAATACAATAAGGCTGTTCAAGAGGAGGATGAGTTGTCCCCAGAGAAGCTTGCTATTGCCAATGTCGGAAGGCAAGATGCTAAAAAGCACCTGGAAGAGCATGTCAATTACTTGATGTCATCAAACACTATCCAGACCCTGGGAACCGACACCGTTGTGTTTTAGGATTATGAATCTAGAAGTTTCTTTCCAAGGTTATCGTGATTTCAGATTTACTCTTTTGTTACTGTAGTTTTGGTGGAAGTTAACATTGGTAAATGTTTTATGTTGGTGGAAGTTAACAGTGGTGGGATCGTGTAACAAAATTTTGACAAAACTTATAAACCATAAGATCTCATTCATCGTGTGGTGTACATATTTGATGACATGTCACCCTATTTAACAGTAGTGCCTGTTTGGCTTGGCAATCAGTAGCCGGATATGAATATGAGAGATACCGTAATGAAGAAGAGTGTTCTCAGATGGTATAGTCATATCATACATCATGATTTTATAACTTTATTTGTGCTACTTTTTTTCCCCTGATAAACGGAAGAAGAAAATGGCTGCCTAGATCACCAACAATTGGTCTGCCATGGGAGACTTGGGAATGAAGTGCACCCTTTGATAATCCTCTTGATTCAGATGCTAATGATACTATGATGGTATGGATTTGGCTGAGTAGTCTTGCCGAGTCTAGAATTCTAGATTCATAACTATATCATTTTGGATTTTTAAATGAGCAGAGATCAAATCCGATGGATGGTTTAGTCTATGAATGAGATCTTTTTTTGTGATTCATAACTATATCAGTGATCATAACTTCAGTCCAGGTATTCTCCTTGGATCCAAGCTTTGAGGTTGTTGTGATACTTCTTATTATATTTTTTGTTTGGGCTTTTCTGCACAATTGGTCAAACGAAAAATAAAATACTAGATGATCGCTGCCACGATGTGACGGCCGACCGAAAAATTAACTTTTGAAAAAATGTTACAGTAAGTCGGTGGCCGAAAAATTAACTTTTGAAAAAATGTTACAGTAAGTCAGTGGAAGATGACTCCAATTATCTAAATTGGAAACTCGGGGGTAACAAAAATTGTCCCGACCAAACAAAAAAACAAATAGTAACAGTAATTTTGACACAGTTCACATGCAGTACGAAATCGAAGGAAGAAACGACCTAACAAAAGTTTTGCAGCATCGCTTAAGCCGATAAGCCATATTCATATTCTTGGATGTTGATGAAGATGACTATTGCTGATGTTTCATTTTGTTAGAAAAAAATTCATAATTTAGCATAAGTGTTAGATTTGATTGATAATTTAGCTGTTAATGTCCATGGGTTTTCGATTGAATGGGTGAATTTATATGGATTTTGTAGTTTGACAAGCATCAGATCTAAGATTATTATTATTTATTTATTTATTTTCAAAATTGGTTAAAAAAATTGACATGAATTATGGTAATGGTGGTGAAATCAAAATTGGTATGAACGAATCGAAGGTTTTTTTTTTTTTTTGTTGAAAGAGAATGAACCGAAGGGTGGTATTGGTGGTCATGGACTCATGGTAATGGTGGGTTTGAGTTAGTAGCCGGATCCGACACGTATACCCGATACCGTCATCTTCTTCGCCCGTTTCTCTGCTGCAGATTGTTTAGAGTCCGATTCAGTTGATCGGTGTGATGATTTTTTTGAGTAATTAAGTTTGAACAACAAATCTGTTTGTATGGTTATCTATGAAGAAATGTTCTGATCAATTAGTTTAATTGTATCGATTTGGATCTTGATTTCAAGAAATTATTAACTGTTTTTTTTTTTAAACTAGAATTTGTGCTGGTTACGGTGGTGGAGGATGGTATATTTGTGTTGGTGGCGACGGTGTTGAAACAAAGAAGAAAAGGTTCTGTCCAATTTGTGATGACTCCACAAAAGGTCTTTTTTATCGTGGTGGTAGATCGGAGGTGCTGGCGGCGGCATTGGCGATGGTGTCATGGTGATGGTGGCTCTGGTGATAGTGGTACTAATAGTAGTGGCGGTGGTGAAGGTGGTGATGTTGTTATGGCGGTGGTGGAATTTCTACTGTGGTGGTGGTGGTGCTATCGCAGTGGTGTGGAGGTGGTGTTGTTCTGCTGGTGTTGTGGTGAAAGTGGTGACGTTGTTATGGCGGTGGTGGAATTGCTATTGTGGTGGTGGTGTTGTCCTGCTGGTGTTGTGGCGATGACGGTGGTGTTGTGGTTCTGATGGTGAGGGTGATGACAGTGGTTGCGGTGTTGGCTTTGGCGAAGGCGGTGGCTGTGGCGGTGGAGATGGCGATGGCGATGGCGGTGAAAGGTGAAAATGTAATGGACAATAGTGACGGGGGTAGCAATAAAGAGATGGTGAAAATGTAATACTCGTGTTGGATTTGTTATTGGTGGTGGGACGGTGATAATAATAAAATAGGGAGGGGCAACTTAGACATTTCTAGGTATCCGGACAAAATTCTAAGGACACCAAATCCAATCTTTTTTATGTCAAATTGGAGAAAAAAAGTCATGTCCCATATTGACACAAAATCACCATATATAGAGTCCTCCATCGCTTTGCTCGGTCGGCATATAATTAATCTTCATGGATCATAACATAAATAGATACTATCAATCGTATTTTCTTTTCTTTTAGGGATTTCGCACACGGAAGAAGAAGATTAGTACGTCCAATTCAATTTAGATACTATCAATCGTATTTTCTTTTCTTTTAGGGATTCCGCACACGGAAGAAGAAGATTAGTACGTCCAATTCAATTTATCAACAGAAGATGATGAATAGGGATAAAGGTTGGGCTGCCAATGGATAACCGAATATTCGATATCCGTTCGAATCGTTAGGATATTATCCGAAATTTCGGATATCGGATAACGGATACGGATACCTTAGCGGATATTCTTACTTTAACGAAACGGATACGGAAAAGGTACTATCCTATAGGATAATATCCATTATCCGTTAAAGAATGCATATGCAACTTTTTTTTAAATTTTTTTTGAGTAATATATTTAGTTGTT
This sequence comes from Papaver atlanticum, assembly GCA_023531105.1. NCBI lineage: Eukaryota > Viridiplantae > Streptophyta > Magnoliopsida > Ranunculales > Papaveraceae > Papaver > Papaver atlanticum. The sequence continues at coordinate 4,088,792 of JAJJMB010017752.1, read as the reverse complement.
AACTTGGTAGTATATGAAGACTTAGAAATAAAAATATTATAGAAGAAAAAAAAACACAACTAGTTTTGTTGGTTGTGAGAAAAGCGGAGTATTTTTCAATTCTGATTAGAAGATTAAAGATTTGAGTTTTGTTTAAATATAATTTAATATAATAATTTTAAAGTCAAATTTTTTGCATTTGATCAAGGTATTTGGTTTTATTTAATTGAATTTCCTTAGAGTTTCTTTGATTTATTTACAATTTATCAAATGTACAGAAAGACTAGAAAAAAATTTAAATTATTTTTATTATAATAAATTACTATCGGATATTATCGGATATCCGGCATTGTTATCGGAACGGATACGAAAAATCTTTTTAAATATCCGTCGGTTATTATCGGATATCGGATATCCGGTAACCTTATTAGTAACGGATATGGTAGAGGCCATATCCGTTTTGATAGGTACCTTTGACAGCCCTAGGTAAAGGTTATATTCCTTAACTTAATTCGCGGCCAAACACAAACCCAAGATAAATTATGTGCCAAATCATCAAAGCCATTGGCCGTTGGATATGTACCATCTCATGGCTGGAAAGATTTGTCAAAATCTTTTGTCAAATATTTTTGTTATCTGATCCCGACCTGGTAAATTGTTGAAATGTGAGTATTTGTACTTTACCAGAAAGTTTTTACTTTGTGGGAATGTTATAAACACTCCTATTATCCATGGATCGTTCACAAATATACTTAAAAGTCTTTACAAATACCCATAGTGGCATAATTGAAATTAGGAACAAAAAAGATAATTCACGTAATCCCATTTTTAACCTTTACATCTTATACTTCAGCTTCTTCTTTATTTCTCACTCGAGAAAAATCAATGGAAATCTCACCATCTCCATCACTGCCACCACCATCTCCGTCGCCACCACAACCAACGCCACCAACACCACAATCGTATCTCTCTTCTCTTTCTCTTCGGCAATCACCAACAACAACACCCCCATCGATCCCACCTCAAAATCCACTAATTCCATCAACAATTCTCTCTTTTTGTCACCTGTTTGTGAATCAAATCCCGAAATTCGATTATAAAAATCATCAGGAGCAGCGGTCCTTCTTCTTCTTTGTTGAAGATTCAGGTGAGATCCCAATTTTATGTTTTGATTTCTGGTATTGATCTCATTTTAATCAGAGTGATCGAAATTGATTTTTTGGTTTCGTTTAATTTTTGAGATCGAGATTCGATTTTGAATGAAGAATTCGGATATACATCAGTCATGGGTACTTGTTGAAGGATGAGTCTGTTGCTGTAATGGAAACTGAGATGGGAATCAGGTGAAGGTTGTTATGGTTATTGAAGTAGATGAATGCTAAGAACTGTATGAAATGGATTGAATAAATGTGCAGGGAAGAAGAAATGACAAAGGCCAGAAATCTGGCCAGAAAGCAAAATAGAAATCTCAGTTAGCCAGGGATTGTGTGGACATACTAAGGTTGCTAGTTTGATACTCCTTATGAATTGAGATTAAATTTAAAAAAAAAAAGATTCACCGGAATCTGCTTGGAAGATACCACAATATAGCGCACTAACTGGATAGAAGTGCACTGCAGAGAAGTAAACCGAAGTTTATCACGAGCAATACCAAATTCGAGGACTGCATGCTCATCTTTGGGGAACCGGGACGACGGTCCTCCTGTGGTAAGGTAGCATACTTTAAACAACACTTATATACCTTTCAAAGTTCAAACAGCAGAAAATTCAGTTAAAAGACTAAAATTCAAACTTTCAAAAATGTCCCCTTTAAATACATCGTACTTACTGATGCACCTCATTTCGTTAACCATGAATACTAAGATGGTCTGAGACCGACTGTTATATCCCGTGTATGCACATGACCACTTGTTGTGCTTCCCCTCAATATCACTGCAGCGTGTATCAAAAATAGTTCTCCCGAGTTGAATACCCCAGTTATTTCCTAACTCGATTTCTTTTACACACGTGGTTGTAGGACACTCTTTCCAATTGCGAACCTTCACCTCTGGATCTCCTCACAGTATAACCTGAATTCAGTTCAGCATAAGCTTTTGATTTGACTTGTTAGTTTAGTATGTTAAAACATTTTTTGCTATATGTGATATCTCTAGAACTCTCTACTGTCTACATTTTGATTTAAATTGTTAGTTAGTAGGTAGAGTTGCAGTAGCTCAGATAGAGGATGTGGTGCTGTCTGGTGGTGGTTTGGATTGTTGGTTATCTGCACCATTCATGGCAAAATAGTTACAATTGTCGGTGGGTACTTGATTGCAGGTGAATCATGTCCTACTGGAAGATATAATTCACGGACAGAAGATGGAGAAAGGTGTTGTGTATAGCTGGTTCCGATCAGTAAAGAACGTGGTGCTGCGATCTTCGAATTGATTGTTTAGGTGGTGCTTAATGGTCTTGATTCAAAGGATTTTTGAACCCTGGTATTTGAGATGGAAATCAGTGCATATGGTGGTGTCTACTGGTACCTTCAATGGACTGTTCTGTGGGGTTCTCACAGGACCGAGAATGGGTTTACTTGAGAATTCAGGCAACAACAGAAGATACAGCGACCAGGTTCAACTACAACAATTACCGCAAGTGGAACAACTGAATTCAATGAACTGTTCTGTGGGGTTCTCACAGGACCGAGAATGGGTTTACTTGAGAATTCAGGCAACAACAGAAGATACAGCGACCAGGTTCAACTACAACAATTACCGCAAGTGGAACAACTGAATTCAATGAACTGTGAATGCGTAGCAACTCTTAGTCTTGAGTGAGAGTTGGCAGCAGCAAAGCTAGGTGATGATTGCATGGGTTTTGAGATGAAGTTGTGCTTATGGAGTCAGGAAATGAAAATAGTGGCTGTATATAGATCTGCAGTAGCGAAGATGGAGATTCCAAGGATTGATACGGCAAAAACAGTGCTTGGAATGTAAGGTAGAGAGTATGTGATAGATTGAGCTGTTGAAGTTGGGAAAGAGACAAAGTGGGTGCTATTCGGTTGAAAGCTCATCCAGACTTGAGGTATGTTACTCGAAAATTGTGTTATCTGCACCATTCAAGGCAAAATAGTTACAATTGTCGGTGGGTCCTTGATTGCAGGTGAATCATGTCCTACTGGAAGAAGTCGGAGTGATAAACCATGTGGTGATCAATACAGAACTGAGTATTAGTGACAAGAGTATCACTCTGGTGTCAGATGCAGGTGAAGATGTTGAAGGAATGATTATCAATTGTACATTCAGCCCAGTATCTCACAGTTCAAGTACTGAAAAGGTGAACAATGCCACCTTTGTCACTTTTGTTAATTATGATAAACTTGATATGCTTAGATGTTATATGATGTTCTTGTACCAGTTTCCTGCTCTAAGGATGTGGTTCTTAATCTCTTCAAATTATCCCTTGTGTTCCCCTGTACTATTAGATTGTTCGCACGACAGTCAGAGGTAAGAGAATCAACTCACCAACTGTTGTACTTTCTTATTTTTAGCATCACGCATATTTTTAGAGCAGTTGCTTCCATATTTGGAGACAACTTGAAAAAGTTGCCTCTGAATTTGGAGACAACTTGAGCTAGTTGATTCCAGATTTGGAGGCAACTTGAGCTAGTTGGCCCATTTTTTTGAGAAGCATGTGAAATTATCTTTATACACACATCTTGGAATAGTTGCGACGAATCTGTGGTGCAATGGTAGCATGACTGACTTCGTGTCAGAGGATGTGTGTTCGACTCATGCCAGATTCACTCATTTGTGTATATTATTTTCTTTTTTAGACAAATTTGTGCTAGTTGGCTTCAGATTTGGAGACAACTTGTGCTAGTTGCTTCCAAATTTGGAGACAACTTTGGCTAGTTGCCTCAGATTCAGAGACAACTTTATGCTAGTTGCCTTCACTTTTGAAGACAACTTGAGCTAGTTGCCTTAGATTTGAAGATAACTTCAGCAGCTTCAGTAAGTTGACTCCACGTGGTGGTGGTGGAAGTGGTGGTTCACGGTGGAGGAAAGTGGTGGTGGTTGCCGGCGGTAACGGTGGTGGTGGGTGGCAACGGCGGTGGTAGGCAATGGTGGTGGTGGTGTAATTACATTTCTAATTGATAAACTGTTTGTTGGTGGATTGACTGATGATCTTTTAGCTATTGATTAGTGTAATTACTTTTCTTGCTGTAGTTTTAATCGGTATTGGTGGTTGTATGATTTGAGTTGAATGTTAGTTGAGCAGTCAGTTAGTTGATTCTCCGTGCTATCGATACTTACTTGGATTAAAATTTGTGACCACTGATTGACTGATAGATGTACTAGGAATATTCTAATTGATAAACTGTTTGTTAAATATTTGCAGTTTACATCCTAGTCTTGCGCGCAGAAGATTAGGCCACGTCACTTTCAGGTAGGTAGATTCTTTCTTCTTGAAATGATTAAGATGTTGTTTGTTTTACTGAAGTAAAGTGTGCTACCTTTTATTTCCTCCTAGGAATCTGTAATTCACAGACGGTACTTCTATGGTTCTATTTCGCTGCTTCACTAACTGCTGCTTGTGTTGTATGTATCTCTCCATTCTTCTTCTTGAGAAGCTTATTCATGTACACTTTTTTGTTGGACACAACTTTTGCTAGTTGCCTCCAAATTGGAGACAACTTGAACAAGTTTCCTTCACATTTGGGGACAACTTGGGCTAGTTGCCCCCAGATTTAACAAATGTTGATGTGTTTTGAACAAGATTTGTCTAGATTGGCTGGGACGAGTTGAATCAAACGAGTCAGATTTGCCTGATTTATTACATGTAAACCTCAGTATTGGCCTTGTTGCATAGTTCTCTATGTTTTTAAGTTTTTATTTTTCTCCAACAAGATGATGGTACATACAGTTGTTTTAAACAATTTGTTGGTTGAAGTTTACAGATACCCAATAGAAAAAATTTAGTTTGTTAATTTTTCAATTGTTAATGACTTTATGTTGCAGTTGTTCTAAACAATTTGTTTCAGTTTATGAATTGAGTTCTCTTTTTTGTTTTGTTGTTTTTCTTGTATATAAGACTATCTGCTATAGGTTCTACTTCTTCTTTTCTGTGGAAATTATGTTGGTTTGGATCCATAATCGGAGCCAACTTGTTCTAGTTGCTCCCAGATCTCGAGCCAACTTGTGCAAGTTGCTTCCATCTTTGCAACCAACTTGAAGCAAGTTGCTTTTAATTTTGAAACCAACTTGAACAAGTTGCCTCTAAGGAAAAAAAAATCGCCGAGGGCCAGTTTGTATTCTGTGCCATGTATACTTGAAACCATAGAACTTTCCTATATAATGTTTACATCTAAATATTCACTGAAAAATAAGATACTAAAAATGTATAAAGAGTGCATCTTTATATGTTTACATCTAATTATTGCAGATTTACATCAATGTCTATTCTGAAGCTTCCATTCATCAGTTGCAACTAAGAAATGGAACGCCATCTTGACCCTTTTCTTGTTTATTTTAGCAGCCACTTCTTGTTCGCTCACTTCCATTAGATGGCTACATCTCTTATGGTAATTCTGTCTTAATAGTAATGCAACCTTGCTTCCCTCTACTGCAAATTCATCTCCTTTGGCTATGGAAAATTTCATGAGCATCTGCATGATTGCATCAATTCAGTCAAATTCTTTTCAAAACATACCACAATGAGTCAGGCTTAAGTTAGTTTACTGCAGAATCTGGAGCAAACTGGAAACAAGTTGCTTCCAAAATGAGATATCACAGGTTCCTGTGTTCTGGATTTTGAGAACAACTTGAAACAGGTTGCTTCGAACTTTAAGACAACTTGAACAAGTTGCTTCCAACGTTGGAGACAATTTGTGCAAGTTGCTTCCAAAATGATATGCTACAGATTCTTGTGTGCTGGATTTTGGGAACAACTCGATACAAGTTGCTTCCAACTTGGAGACAACTTGAACAAGTTGCTTCCAGCATTGGAGACAACTTGAGCAAGTTGCTTTCAAAATGAGATACCACATGTTCTGGTGTTCTGGCATAGAAGAAGTACAATTACAGGAACATCACATTAACCAAATAAAAATTGAAACAAGCATAAGAGAAAAAAAAACAAACTAAAAACAATGCTTCTACTTCTGCACTTCAAAATTAGCACACACCAAAATGTCATATAAAAAAATTATAGAAACTATAGCTATAACAGACTAACACTAAATAAGATATCAAAATGTTCATAATTTAGAGTCATAACCAACAACAACATCAACAATGGAATAAATACATGATATGGAACTCACTGCCATGCCATCCACTGCATTTTAAGAAAGCACAAAAGAGTTAAAGATTCAGCAAATATTTTTTAAATCAAGTAATGGAGCCAACTTCCAAACCTAATACCAGTTCCAACCTAATTACACAAAATCAGTTACTCAATAAGTTACGGAGCCAACTTCCAAACCTAACTACCAGTAATGGAATACCAGTTCCAACCTAATTACACAGACCCAATTACTAACTACAATTGAACAAGAAATTTCAAACTACGTACTGATTCAAACATTCTCACAAACAAAAGATAAACATCTTCATCATTTCTTCACATATCAAAACAAGCAACAATTGTATTTTACCTTTATTAGTTTGCTCATTTCTCAACTACAACAACACCCGAAAATGTTGAAAAGTACCAGTGTGAAATTTAACATAATCGAGTATATATATGTCACCAAAATCACTTTCATACTCTAACCTCCTAACAAATCTAATCATATAGATCTGCAACTTATTCAACGATTTTGAAACAAAAGAACAACATCGACGAATAGATCCGTATCAGATGAAGAAGAATTGAAGCAAAAAATGGATTCGGTCTTATACATACACGAGGAAGGTAATCAAAAAAGAAAGAAGATGAGTTCTTCTTTCTTTTATCACTTAGGAGCCGTGCGAGATGAAAGTCTCATGAACAGTTTTGAATGAGAGAAAGAAGTGAGGAATCCTCTTTTCGACTCTGACTCTCCCACTCCAGTCGTTGCTTTTTTTTCTGTTACTTCGAAAGTAGCTGCTTCAGCTTCAGCCACTCGAATTTTCGATATTCCTTTTTATTTCTTATCAAACGAATGGCATCTTCTTCTGGAAACCATAGTTATTCTTAGCATGATATTGGGGAATCTCATTGCTATTACTCAAACAAGTATGAAGCGTATGCTTGCATATTCATCCATAGGTCAGCATCATTAGCAGTAAAGGAAGATTTGAATCAAAACCAAACAAAATTTTAAAACAAATCTTATATCAAACCCTAAAAAAATCAAAATTAATTGAAATATGAACTTATTCAACACTTTGAGTCGTTGCTTACCTATTAAATATGAAGATTACAGTTAAACATCAAAGTAATTTCGATCACAAACCCTAATTTCTGTTGTTTTTTAAGAGATTTTTTATTTCTGAATCTTGTAATAATAAAATGAAGATAAAATAGAAGAGAAGAAATTGGTTTAGGTTTGATTTTTGATATGTTTTACTCGGTTTCATCAGTTTTCGACATGGAGAGATAGAGATACAATAGAAATAACGAAAGAAAACTAAATGAATATCGCTGGTAATGCTTATTTCTATTTAAATTAGGGATATTTTGGTAAATCAGTGATCCGGGTTTTGGGCTTCTAGCGGCTTAGGGGTATATATTAAGTTCAAAGGGTATTTTTCAATGGGCTTAATATTAGGGGTATATAGATAATGTTCCCTTTTACTTTTTTACTTTTTAAAAAAAAAAACTTCAATAAATGTCAAGGGTAAGAGGTAACCATAACCATCAGCTGAATGGCACCAACTGAGACTAGAAATTTCCAACGTTACGATGAGAATGCAGTTTTTGAGTTATCAAAGATTGTTGGATATGTAAAAGATCTGTAAAACGCACTTCTGAGTCCAGACTCTGATCAATTGTCAAAGACTCGAAAACACAGTCAAACCTACTGACTACTTATAACACGCGGAGAGGGAGTCCTGGTTATGTAAGAATGAATCAAAATAGACAAACACAAATCAAAACTTTAACATATTAGGTTTAAAGAACAGAACACTGACGATCAGTAACTGACTAAGTAGTGCTCTTCATGCATCATCATTTCTCTCCCTATCTCTCATCTCTGTCTCGTTTTCAAGGATCCTATGAAACCTAACGGTAGTGTCGAATTTATTATCCCTTGATCAATGATCAGTACTTCTCAAAATTCAGAGAGACAGACAGGGAGTTAATAACATTAATTTGACTACTCATGGAACCTCATTAAAGATGTAAATGATCACGTAGATCGTGTGCATGTAGTCGAGATTGACGAGTGTTCAACACCTAGAGAGTTTTCAATTAAAGTTAGGCAACACACGACAGATCGACGCTTAGATTTGCGAAAAATAATGAAATAGAATGAGAGATATGTTCTATATAAAGTCGCAGTGTGCATTTGCCTATATATGAAAGCTCGTTCTAACATTCAATATATACGAAGAGAATTGAAGTAGTATTTCTAAAGTTTCAAAAATGGGTATTTTAGTAATTGGGAAGTGGTTTTTGTTATCCATTCCGGTGGTTTTTGTGTTCATGGTAAGTGATGTTATCGGTGGTAAGAGTTTGGTAATGGTGGAGGAGAATAAGCAGCAGCAAGGTGTTGTTGATCTTGGTGGTATGATGATGAAGGACGAAACATATTTGTTTGCGAACGGTCGTGGTGGTGGAATGGATAGTCGTGCATGGAAGGTTTATGAGTGGGATCAATATGCTTGGACAAGAGTGACCAAAGACCTGCATTTGATCATAACCACAAGCGGATGTTCTTGTCGACTACAAATCAGTATTGCTACAAAGATGGTTTTAGAGAAGGGGAAAGACAAGAGTTTCCAGTTGTGCATGGACAGTAAGAATGAGTTCCAAGTTTGAAGAAGAATGTGGCATTCTTGCTTCATGGAACGTAGGCAGTGGCGCCTCATTTGCAATGATTATGGCCTTGTTAAGATTGTCCAAGGGAATTTGTCCGCGAAAGTCATCGAGTGACATTATTTTACAGAGCTCTATGGTGATGCTCAGAATCACCAAGTTAAGTCTGTTTCAATTGTGCAAATGTGCACAAGTTTGCATTACAATTCGGGTGTTGACTGGCATAGCAAATATGCAACAGTAGCATGCGCCAAATGGGATTTGGGCATGGCCAAAGTGCATAATGCGTTTGGAGATGCAAGTTAGGCCAAATTTTGGATGCGGGAAAGAAGGACAAAGTAGTGGTGATGCATAAAGATGGCATGTGGCCATTATTGAAGAAATATTCATGAATGCTAAAGCAACATGATGGCATCAGTTTGAATGAGTATTCAACTAATTGTCAATTATATTGTGCTTCGTTATGGGAGTTGCATAAGAACGTTGATAGTTGGGAGAGTGCATGTGGCAAAGTGAATTGCTACATTGGAGACAGTAGGTGTTGTCTCGCTTCCTTTGTTGCTTAGAAGCGAAGATGAAGTCAGTATTGCAAGGCTTGTTAGGTCTTACAAGTTGCAATCAGTTAGCGCGAGTATTTGCTCAAATTTGAGTATACTTCCAGTTTGGGTCGAGCGGACCTTGGTGTTGGAATGAAGTCTCTCTATGTAAGGTAGTAGTGAATGAGGGTATTTGAAGTGAAAGATCTTGCCTCTTTCGTTCAAAGTAAAGCTAGTTCGCGTGGAAGATGCTACATAGCATATTAAGCCAAAATATGCAATAGAAGACGCTGAAAGTGAAAGAAGCAAATAGAGTTGGTGGCATAGTCGAGTTTGTTGTTGAGAGTTATGTGGAAGTGCGACGGCATATGACAGCGATAGCATAGAGTAACGCAGCAAGAATGAAGATGTAAGTCCATCAAGTATATGAGTTAAGAGTAACTCATAGCTAGGAAGAACATGATGTTGTTTTTCCGCTATATTAAAGCGTAGCAGTTTGAAAGAGCAAGTGATGCTTAAATTGCTGGTTTCAAAGGCGCATGGACAGCTAACGGGTTAGCTATGTTATGTCCAAAAGATAGTTAGTCACAGTTGCGTAGATGGGTTGTGCAACTCAATAGTTTTGGTTTAGCGAGTTAGGCAAAGGAAACTTACAATTATGGTTCAGATATGAAAAATGGCATAAGTATGAAGAGTTTATGCTTAGCCGCATTCAGATAAATGAGTTCTTGAATGATGCTTGCATAATCAGAGTTGGGCGAGGCATCAAGTGTTGAATTCGGGTGTCTTATGTTAAAAGAACCCCTGTTCACTTTATGATGTGCTTAACAAGGGCATGGAGAACAACAGTTCAAGGCATGTGCCGGCAAAACTGATTGAAAATGAAGCCAAGTCGTTCATAAGTCCTAGTCATGTTGAGTTAGCATGCAAAAGGCAAAGTCGGGAGACGTAAGACTATGGCAGTGATCGATGTGATCAGTAGAAGAAGAATCATTCTGTACGTACACTTAGGCGTAAATGATTCAAGGAGAAATTCAGGCCTAAAGAGAATTGGCTAAGAAGAATTTAAGGTTGCATTTGGGTATTGATGCATGATTTGAGTAGTCGTGTAAGCGTAATGCATGACGCTAAGAAGTGTCTCCAGTATATGAGATCAATGGAAAAGAAGTGAAGCAAAGTGGTGCTGATGCTAAGGCATGAAAAGTTGGCATAGTGCTGAAGCTAGCAATGATTGCTGAATTTCAGAAAAGGTTCTGAAAGTGCAAGCAGCGAAGTTAAGACAAGTATGGTGTTCATACTGGGTCGCGTTTAACGAGGGCGTTGAACGGATTAGGTGGGGGAGGTCTATTATAGGTCAGGCAAGTAAGCACAATGATTGTGCGTTACAGAGTTGCAGGCCAAGTCAGTGTGCAGCCAGAATGGCGTAACATTGCGTAGAATGTCAAGTGCTAAGAATGGCATAACCCCGCAGGGCCAGTGAAGCACAAAGGTAGCGCTACATTATAAATACATTTGGCTAAGTAATGAAGCTTATTGGCCGACACAATGTGGCTTCATTGAGGGATTGGAAAGACATGGCCAAAGTTGACAAATGCAACATACGATGTTGGCATTGATGCATATCCGTAGAATTGAGTTGGCCCAAACTCAAGGATGATGCAAGAGTGAAGAATAGGCCAAGATTTGGTCTATGGCATTAGTTCAAGGTTGGCCAAAGCTTGAACAATACAAACAAGCTAGTAATGCAAGAGTGGCATTACTATTATCAAGCAAATTGGCTAAGTGAGGCATATGACGCATGAGCAACCAGAATGAGCTTAAGGAGCTGGCCTCGATGATTGAAGCACAAGGATTGTCCGTGCATTAGCTTAGAGTGATAAGCATGTAAGGCCAAGATGGCTGAACAATGGATCAAGGCAGAATTCAGTAAAGCACAACAGTTGTGCAATATGGCTCAGGTGGCGGTTACAAGTTGGTAATTGGCTTCACAAGCGTGCCAAAGGTGCGAGACAAGTTGGAAGGGTTATGAAATGAGTTCATAACCTTATTAGAGTGTCCCTAACCGTTCAAGACAAGTGTAGCTTCAATCTGCAAGACAACACAAAAGGTGGCAGTTTAAAAGTAGATTGGCGGTTAGGAAAACTACCTGTGGACATGTGGCTGTATGTAGGATGTGCAAGCGGTTGCACACAGTTTTGGCCTGATCTTTAGCATGTATAAATAGCTTAGAGATCAATAAGAATAGTGTTGTTTAATTAGAGAAGAACCACTGATTTTGTAGAGAGAGTTAGGCATTCACCAAGAGGGTGAATGGCCTGTTTTGGTCCATGTGATGGATGAGTTTTGTAATCTTCCTTTAGTGCAATAAAATGGGTTTGTTGTAGTATTCTTTATGTTCATTGTGTTGCTGATTTGTGTGAGAATTGTTCAAGTACATGGCAGAACCTATTATGCTTATGGGGGCATGAAGAGTTAGAGAGAAAGAAGAAAAGACTTTCGTTATGCAAAGCCTTATGAGTGAAGGTAGATGCGTACTTTGATGCGAGTATGCAAGGCTGAGTGATTGTGGGTGAAGTTGGTTCACTGAACCACAATCATTGCCGGTCATGTCCCATGAAAATTTTAGGCGATTAAATGGGCATGTGACACCTGTCCAGACTAGTATCCTTTGCTTTACACGGCGTTGGCCTAGGCCTGTCTAGACTCCGTATTTCTTTTGGGACATTCCATAATGAGGGCTAGAAAAGTAATAAACGCAACTATAAAGCCATTAGAGTCCTCCATAACTGATAAATCAAAACAAAAATCGAAAACAAGATCCGTGGGATGGAAATCTCGATTACTCTCGGCAATCTGCCATAAAACGTCTGATCGAAACCGTGAGAAAAAGAGTAAATCAAATCAATAATGGAGAGATTACAAAGGATACTAGCAGGTGAAGGAGGAATGGGAGGACATCCACCTCCAGATTCACCACTCTTAGATTCATCTGAGCAAGTTTACATTTCTTCTCTCGCACTCCTCAAGATGCTTAAACATGGTATCCTTTTCTTTTTCTTTTGATTTTTTATTGAATTGGGTTTTCTGTGTTTTGAAAATTAGGGTTTTATGTTGGGACCTTAGTCCCACATTGGTTAGATGGGGCTTAATTGGGTAGTTTATAAGTCAATGGGTTCCCTCATCTAGTCAGCCGGTTTTCGAGTTTAGTTCTACCCATGGGCTTATGACGAGTTGGGGTCGGTACCCTAACATTTGGTATCAGAGGCAACTACCACGACCCATGCCCGCTCCACGTAAGGGGTGACCTATAGGCTAGATTAAAGTGTTGGAGAACCTATGTATGGGCGTAGTTGTCACCCGCATTGAACACTTGTAGTCGAGTGGAGCTGTCATAAGGAAAGGGCAACCGCCGGGCCAGTGTCGATAGAGTGGGCCAACGAGGACGTTGGGTCTGGAAGCGTGGTGGGATGTTAGGAACTTAGTCCCACATTGGTTAGATGGGGCTTAATTGGGTAGTTTATAAGTCAATGGGTTCCCTCATCTAGTCAACCGGTTTTCGAGTTGAGTTCTACCCATGGGCTTATGATGAGTTGGGGTCGATACCCTAACATTTTATTTGAAGATTTTTTGTGTAAGGATGAAATTAGGGTTTTGAAATTGAATTTGATTTTTTGATTCTCTTACAGGAAGAGATGGGGTTCCTATGGAAGTCATGGGATTGACGCTTGGGGATTTTGTAGATGAATATATTGTTCGTGTGGTTGATGTTTTCGCAATGTCTCAGAGTGGTATTGGTGTTAGTATTGAAGCTCTTGACCCTGTATTCCAGACTAATATGCTAGATATGCTTAAGCAGACGGGCAGGTCACCTCTCTCTCTCTCTGTATTATTAAGCTCATGTTATAATGGTTTAGTTGCAAGTCTTCGTAGGTGAATATTATGGCTTAATTGAATGTTACATACTAGGACGGTAAAATTCTTATGTGCACTACTAGGGACTAACATCTAATTCTTGAGTTTCGCTAAGTTGGACTTTGGGGAGATATTTACGAGATCCCTGTGGTCATGACTGATAAAATCAAGTTTTTATTTGTTGATGGAGCCTAATAAATCCATCAAGTATGCATTCTGTGATGGAAACAAGTTACCCGGACTCCCTCATGAATGCGTAGTAGCTTAGCTTATCCTATAAATCTGATCGGATATGCTTTCTGTTTGCCTCGTTAATTGACTGGCTGAAGAATGTGGTAGTAACCAACTAACCATGTAATGAATGCTTGTATTCGTATATGTTTGTTTGTTAAGTCTTTGTATTTAATGTTCGAAATATGAGTCAGTAATTATCGACATGTAAAATAATAAATATATACTAGATTGTATGTCCGTGCTACGCATCGGGCATATTTTTCTTTGAACCATACGCATCAGGCATATTTTTCTTTGAACCATAGTATTTTTGATTTGGTAAAGCTCGGCTTCGGCTTCGCCTAGCCCTGATATGATTTGGTAAAGCTCGGCTTCGCTTTCCTTAGCTTTTCACTTCCTTCCTCCGCATCAGTCAATCAAAACCCTAATAAAACCCAACAAAATAAACACATTAAACACGGAAAAATAAACAAAAAAAACCCTAATCAAACTTATCAAAAGCAAATACAAAATTGAGAGCCAACCCCAATTTCTGTTTCATGATTATGCTTCACGCTAATAAGAACAGTATCTAAAAGCCATAACGACTACGTTGAAAATCAAAGAGAATGGAAAAAACCGTGAGCAGAAGAAAGTGGGAGGAAGAGAAAATAAGCAGCGATGATAGTTTTTCTTTTCCGTGAAAATAATCTTTTTTTCATCAAGAATATCATTGGCATGATTAGCTGCTTTGGGGTTTTCTCCATCAAGAATATCATTGTTATTGTGCTGAAGCCTGATAGAAAGCCTAAGACTCTTCCCTTTTTTTTCTTTTTTTGCGGCAGGTTAGTTGTTGTTTTTTTCCCGTGGAAACAATTTTGTTTTTCCTTTTCTTTTTTTCCACGGAATATCTGAAAGAAATTATACGATTTGGAGCAATTTGGTGAGGGGGTGGCGTCCACTTTTAACATACGGGGGAGTTTTTATCACCACGCGACTTGGGACCTCACATGAGTTAGGATTTTTAAAGGGTTAGATACGATCAAAAATTAAAATAACTCCTTGACAAAACTAAATTTAAGCCACACAAAGTAAATTTTAAGCCACACAAAGTACAATCCGTATGTGTTTATTCGACAAATAGTTAATCGGACGAATTTAAATGCAAACACAGAAACTCATACGGATTACCATCTTATACCAAGCAGTAACAAAGGTGAGAAAATTGCAATCTCTATGGGCGGGAACAACCAAGTTTTGGCGCACTATTTCCCCCTAAAATTCCAGTAAATAAATTTAAATTCTTCTCCCTCTGAAAAGTGAAAACCCTATTCATATCTTTAATATTATTTCTCTCCAATCTACCGATCCAAAAAATAAAATAAAAAATACTTCTCTCCAAGCTTGAACCCTTCGAGAAAACCCATGAGCAAAACTTCATCACTTCCATCGCTTACCACCAAAATATCAACAGCCAAGAAGTAGAGTATTCTCTCAACAAAATTAGAAAACAATACACCAATACCCCTCTGAGTGGAAACCTATCAGGTAATTGGAGATTTTTCTCTTGTTAAGTTATTGAATTTTCAGAACCTTTGAAGATGGAGAAAAACATATCAATTTATCGTGTTCCCTTTAGACTTACACTGATTTCGACGGTATGAAGATCTGTATTTATTTGTTGATTATGTGAATTGTCATTTGATTAGGTTCATGTGAATCGGTTTCAAAATCAATAAAAACTAGGTTTCTTTATTATTCTCATATTCATGACTGAATATGGATTTAACGATTGGAGTTTTTGGGTATGATTTGATTTAAATATTGTTGGGTTGTTGAAAAAATTCTTCCCTAATCAATGTTTCAAGAGATGATTCTTGTTTTTTTCTTCAGAAACTTGCTGAGTATGCTGTGTGGTGTCATGAGGATTTGATTTTATTTACCAGGGTTTATGCATTGCTGAAGTAGTTCTTCTAAATAAAAGTATAAGTTGTTTGAACAACCATAGAATTCCTGAGTTTCAATTTGAAGGATTCAAATTAGTGAGTCCTTTTTTGAGAAATTATGAAGAAATCAATTCTCTGGATATCCATGAGTTGGATGTTTCAATTTGGAGTCTTGTGTTTGTGTTCATGAGTTTAAAACGATTTTGATTGAATAGTTCTCTATCTAACTGATTTTTTGTTGGTGTCTCATGCCAATCAATGAAATTTGGGAAAGTATGTTGTTAGCAAAAAAATAAATCAATACTTAGAATTTATATGATTGTTGTGAGCAGTGAGAATCCTGGTTCATAAGTTCTTTGACTACTTGGAAATCTATATTGATAACCATAGTTATAACCTAATTCCTTAAGTTTATAAAGACCAGCACTAGAATTAACCTTCACATGTGTGGAACCCTCTGTTTGTTTGTTTTGTGTGAATGCAGAATCATGTATAGATTTATTCCATTTTGGAGTTTCAACTCCTTTTGATAATATCAATGTGCTTTCAGGATCATTTGTATCTATTTTTGGCAAAGCTTGTCGGGAAAGCAGGTGAAGGAGAAGCACATTGATTTTGAAGATGAAGAAAAAGAAGGTATATCAATTTACCTCGTTCCCTGTAATCATGATTTAGGGGCTGTACTAATTTGATTTTTTTTTCTCATTTGGGGGTTACCTAAGTTATCTAATCTAATTTAGTGAGTGCTTTGCTTCAGGAGTTTACTGTGATGCAATTACACAAATGGTTCTAACAACGTTGAGAACGAGACCTCTAGGCAAGAGGCTGTGGAAGTTACTTTAGAAGTAATCCGAATGTATTCCGTCCAAAGATTGCTAGTAGTCCTCATGGGGTTCGTGACATTAAGGTGTGTGGTCTAACTCAATGAGTTTTTGAAAAACGTGTCTATGGGTTATTATCTTTCAAGTTGTTAGATATTAATGGCTGGTTAAGAATTGATAAAAACTAACTGCCGAGCTCATCAACATTTTATAGCCAATTTTTTTTGTTGTATTGGTCTTCTTGATGTAGCTTGTATATCTGCAATCAATTTGACCACTAGATTGAGTGACAATCAATCATTTTGTTTGAAAACCCAACAAACTGGTGACAGTTGAGGAAGGTTACCTCAGCATAATGTTATGGCCAAAAGCTAGTTTTCTTTCGTATGTTTGATTCTTAATCTCTTTTACTTATTCTTGTAGCCAACACATTCTTACCTTTAGGTGCTGTTCCTTTTAACAGGGCATCTGTTGTTGGTGCCGAAATTGATGCCTGCTTGCTGCAAACTTAGAGAGAATGGTTGTTCCACAAGTAATTTCTTTTTGAAGACTTCTTAATTTATTGGTATAGTAGTAAATGATACATATCTTTTTCTTAATTTATTACTGCCTTTTCATTTAGAAGAACCAACCAAAGTTGCTTGTTTTGTGGAGAATAAAGGGAACAAATTGGATTCTGTAAACTCCCTTCTTATTAACACCGACAACAAATTTTGTTGCAGGTTCTTGTCTCGGTTGGACTCAGAACCGTGTTTTCATTTTGCAGGTTTTTGTGGCTATTCACACATTACATTATCATGGTAACCAATCTGCTGCTGTCACTGATCATTGATGCGTGAATTTGTGCTTTGGTTTCTACAGCCTTGGAAGTGTAATTTTGGGTCTGTTTCATTTTATTTGTTAAGCACATACTGAACTGGCTTCATTTGATTTCTGTTAAGTTGTTGCCTGTTCTTTTCTAACATGTACCTGTGGACCAACTTCAGTCTCGGATACATTCAAAACTGTTGAGATCACTACATGCAAACTGTTGTTTTTTATCAACATTTCTTTATTATTTCTATGTGAATATTAGGTTGATCTGAATTTGGTCGTAGTCGGTTTGTTAAGTCGTTCTCTTTAGTATGTTGTGACATGCGGTACCTGTATGTTATTTTGTAATTACAGTATGCAGTACACAGACCCCTCACAGCTTCAAGAGACTAGATGCGATATCCTCCATACTGACCAAAATCGACAGTAATTTTTGTAGTAAAGGAGATATGCCTTCAAGTAAACTAAAATTTCTACAGAACATTTGTAGAAAATGCTTTGTCAGTTGTTAATTCAAAACCATAGCTGTCGCCAGGAGTTGTTGCAGGGGGTCTTGGATGTTTTTCTTTTTGAAGCATAGGTATTGGATGTTGAGTGCAATTGGAATTAAGAATCTCAAGTTACGTTCTACTTTTCTTTTGTCCAGAATAGAAAACCATGAATAGAAAAGGTATATGGAAACAGAACTAGTTTGCCACGAGAGATTCAAATGCTTCACGATTAAGTGAGAGACAATATTGCTAAAGTTTGCTTTGACCAGTCAAACTGAGCTAACAATTCATCTAACCAGCTATTAGAGGTCTAAAAGTTATATTGCTGGTAACCCATCAAGAGATATCCACCAAGAACTGAAGATCAAATGTGAAAGACTCTGTGGCAGCTTCCATCCATTATTATTTAGGGAGATGTTCAACAAATACAATTATCCCATTTACTTACGGAACACAATAATAGTAATCGTTATGAACTATGCACTATAGACACATAAAAATATCAACGTGTCTAATAAACACACACTATGAACACAAAGAAACCATGGCTAGATAAAATTCCTTTACGCCTCGGCTGTATAGGTGTGTCCAATACCATCGTGCGCATTAGACACCTAGACAATTATTTTATGTGGCCATATACTCATGTATGGCTACTGATAATGGGTTTAAGTCCAAACCCGTGACCAAATGGTGGCGTATAGCAACATGAAAGTAATACATGTGGCTACTACTATAGTATATGCTTGTAGCCACGGAATTTGTTTTTGGCGTGGCTGGGCTTTTGATCACTAAACGTGGCCTATGTGACATTTTGTACTAGTGAGCTCTTGGCTTCCTCACATTCCTTCTTTTTCTTTTCAAAGTTGGAGGTAATGGAGGTTTATCTTTTTCCTTCATGATTGATGACTTAACAATCATATTAACATCTTTCCCATCAGAAGACATAATGCTTGGAGTATCCATACAAACGGAATTGTGAGCGGAAATCACAAGATAATCTCAACAAGCAGTCTTATGATAAAAAAGAGTTTCAAGAGAAGGAAAAAATGAATGTAGGGTTACGGAACTTTTAAAACATAAGTTCACGTACGCACAACTCTCAACCCTAAAGAGGGTAGAATTGTTGAGAATAACCCTCTTTTATTGATTAAACAGGGAATTCTTTTCCAACATCAATTAGATATGAAAAGAGACATGAATTCCAGACTTACAATGCTCACCAGAGCAAAAAAACAAGAAAAAAGAAAATCAAAATACTCTAAAAGATTTTTCTTTTCCTAAAGCCTGAGGTGTGCATAATCTTGTCTCTTTTGATCAGGCACATGAGACAAGATACACAAACCAACACAATTAAGTTGTGCTGGGGTGAACAATAATCCGTCCACCATATCCTCTTTGAAAGGAATTCATAGAGCCATGTTTCTCATAGTGTTTAGACCATAAATTTCTTTCTAATGATCTACACTTTTCTTTGGAAACTAACTTCTTTGAAGAAGAGATGCGTTTACATACCTCTGATGATTTTTGAACAAGTTTGAGCTTGTTTGCTAATCGATTCGCTCTTTGTTGAAGTTTGTTGACATATCTCAATTTGTGTTTCTACTTGAAACACGTTGAAAGTTCATGACCTTTGAGAGAACAATAAGAGCATGTCAACCTGGAAGATGATTCAGACGCCCGAGATGTGTACGCGGCTAGACACATGGTGGAACCTGAAAAATCAGAAAGAGAGTTTCCTGTAGAAACCGGTAGATCCATTTTTTCTTCCAGACCGGTTGAGATTTCTTCTGAAAGAATATCGAGATTGATGTATGTATTGCTACAATTATCAAAATCAATATTTTCACAAAGAAGTGCAACAGTTGACTTTTTTTCTTCATTAGAATCATAGTTGTCAGACATTTCATCAAGAGTTGCAGCTAGACCTTTGTTCCCAGTGTATTTTCTACGATTTGGATACTCATTAGCAAAATGACCAAAACCTTTATACTTAAAGCACTGAGGCATATCCTCATCATCAGTTTCATCAGTATCCCTATTTTTAGGAGGAACACGATTATGAGGTTTAACTGATGACCTAGGCTTATCTCTGGAAAATCGTTTACTTCTCTTCAAAAGAAGATCCCTAAACTGCCTTGTGATCAAGGAGACTGACTTGTCAAGATCTTCATCTAATGAATTAGCCTCAGAAAGATCATCTTCAGAGATGCAAACACTTTTACTTTTATCAAGTAATTTAGTGTTCTTTTGTGCTTTGAAATCAACATCCTTTCCGGATTTGGATGTATGCTCATGATCAAAGATCTTTAGCTTCCCAACCAGAGTATTTCTGGAAAGAGTTGCAAGGTTAGTACCTTCAACGATGGCATTCTTCTTAGAATCGTATCTAGATGGCAGCGATCTGAGAATTTTCATCACAATGTCCTTTTCAGGAATAGTCTTACCCAATGCAAAAGATGCATTAAAAATTTTAGATACTTTGTGATTAAACTCATCAAATGAATCTTCATCTATCATACGAAGGTTTTCCCAATCAGAATTTAGGTTTTGCAGCCTAGCTTCCTTTTCACAGGTATTCCCTTCAAATACAGTTTCTAAGATATCCCAAGCATCTTTAGACTTTGTGCAAGTAGTCACATGATGCTGGAGCTCTGGGGTAATGGCATGAATGATAACGTTTAATCCATCAGAATTTTGCTCTGCAGCAAGAATCTCGGCGACATCATATCTACCAATATCCTTTGGAACTGTTACATCGCCTTCTGTAACTACTGGAGGATTATAGCCATTAACCACATAAACCCATGATTGAAAATCACGCGCTTGAAGAAAGGCACGCATAGCAATTTTCCACCATAAGTAATTTGAGTCATCGAAGACTGGTGGTACGTTTATGGAGATAGCACTTCTGTCCATATTCAGATCACTACAAACATAGACTTATAAGGTCTTTAATGTGTTTTCCTGCTCTGATACCAATTGAAAAAGCGGGGGCTAACAACCACACCCACTAATTCGTTTGGAAATCTGAATAGACAAACTCCAGTATACTTTCAAGAGAATCAACTAGACAGTTAGACTCAATCTAGAGAAAAGTATATCAAAGAGTTTTGTATCTCTCTTTCTCAATTCAATCTGCAATCAGCAAATGGGAATTTGCGAGCCCGATTGAATATAAGAGAATTAACTTGAACGGTACCAAAGACCAATGTTCAAGGATCAATCAATTTCAATCAACAATCAAAGGTTGGATTTCCCAATTGATCGATTCAGCGCACAACCTGTGATATTTCAATTATATAACAAAATATAATGTGGAAAAGAAATAACACAGACACCATAAATTTTGTTAACGAGGAAACCGCAAATGCAGAAAACCCTCGGGACCTAGTCCATATTTGAACACCACACTGTATTAAGCCACTACAGACACTAGCCTACTACCAATAAACTTCGGACTGGACTATAGTTGAACCCTAATCAATCTCACACTGATTCAAGGTACGGTTGCGCTCCTTACGTCTCTGATCCCAGCAGGACACTCCGCACTTGATTCCCTTAGATGATCTCACCCACAACCAAGAGTTGCTACGACCCAAATTCAAAGATTTGATAAACAAATCTGTCTCACACAGAAAAGTATATAGGAATAGATAAATCTGTCTCCCACGGAAATACCTACGAGTTTTGTTCCGTCTTTTGATAAATCAAGGTGAACAGGAACCAATTGATATACCGGACTTATATTCCCGAAGAACAGCCTACAAATATCAATCACCTCACAATAATCTTAATCGTATGGTAGCGAAACAAGATATTGTGGAATCACAAACGATGAGACGAAGATGTTTGTGACTACTTTTTATCTTACCTATCGGAGATTAAATCTCTAGCCAATCTTAAAGAATATCGTACTCAAACACGATAGAAACAGCAAGATCAGATCATGCAACTACAGAGAAAATAGTTGGGTCTGGCTTCACAATCCCAATGAAGTCTTCAAGTCGTTAACCTACAGGGTTTCGTGAAAAACCTAAGGTTAAAGGAGAATCGACTCTAGCTTATACAACTAGTATCACACAGGAGGGGTGGGGATTAGGTTTCCCAGTTGCTAGAGTTCTCCTTTATATAGTTTTCATATCAGGGTTTGCAATCTAAGTTACCTTCGTAACAAAGCATTCAATATTCACCGTTATATGAAAACCTGATTAGATTCAAGCTAATATCTTTCAACCGTTAGATCGAACTTAGCTTGTTACACACAAATAAAATGTACCTTTATTTAGGTTTTAGCCGTACCTAAACGTGTACACCATGTTGGCTCAATAATAGTTAACCAAGGTTAGCTATATGAATACTCTCATATCAACCTTATTCATCTTAACCATAACTAGTTCAAATGACTCAAATGAAACTAGTTAAAGAGTTGTTCAATTGCTATATTCTCGTAGAAGTATACAAGAACATAATTGAAGCAAAATCGGTTTGATTCACTCGAATCAATTCATGAACATTATAGCCACGGTTTGCAAAGAATGCATTCCTTAATATATAAATGTATTAGTTCATGTACATAACCGATTTTAGAACTTTAACCTTCAAGTACGCGAACAGGTACGCATACTTGAAATACCCGGACTGAAATTGGGTTTCTCCATTACGCAAACGGGTACGCATACCACCAATACCAGCAGAAAATATCGGACATGAACCTTACGCCAGTACGCGTATGGGTGTGCATACTTAGGTTCCAGGACTTCTCAAACCAACGTGTACACATACGGGTATGCATACTATGGTTTCCGGACATGGATACATATGTGCAAGAGTACACATGTTGTCGGTTTTGAGTTTTAGTTTTATCGAACTTTAATAATAACCAGGCTTAGGTTAAAAACAAATGTTATCGATGCCATAATGTACTACCTTTTTAAGTATCGAGAACAATTTAGAAATGACACATGGTTGTCTTTGGATAACTAATTCTCGCATCCTAAACCAATACTTATCATGGTGGGTAATGTATCTAGCGCTGTGTGATTGTTGATGTCACTGCTTGCTATACATACCCTAAACCAATACTTATCATGGTGGGTAATGTATCTAGTGCTGTGTGATTGTTGAAGTCACTGCTTGCTATACATTATGAAATACTCTCATGGTATATCCAGCTGACAATAATTCTGCTCACAGGAATTTCTTCGTTTAGTTGAGAAGTTTTACTACCTCAACTCACAGTTAGTAATGCTACTATGCTATGCTATGCTTTTAAGGTGTTTCCTTTATTTCATATGTGCTGAAATATATACGAGTACTTTCTTATTAAAATCATATCTGACCACTTTTAAATGCTTTAGACTAGCTCCTTAAGTGATGATACTAATCTTTATTATTATTTTTTATTTATTTAAGCTTGACATAAGTATTCGTGTTGTTTACCGTAGGAGAAATTTTCCTGTAGACGGGGCGCTCCGAACTTTGCTTGCAAGCACTAGGTTAGGTACTAAATTGCGCGTCAAAATTACTTGGTTTATCTGCGTATCTGAGTTTGTTTTTATTTTTATTCCATCCCTCAAGCTTGTAGTAAGCTTTTCTTTAATCTACATGGATAGGATATTCAATTTGCATCAATCCACCTTGCCTGAAGTAAATGACTTATCTGTTGCCTTTTACATAATCCATTGGTTATGAGTTGGTGTAGTGCTTGTTCCCTTTGTTCGGAAGAAAATTCGAAGTTAGAAATACTTAAACTTAAAGAAGATAAAGACCTCCTCTATCATAAATTGTTGTAAATTAATATTAATAAAAAAATGAATAAAAAAATGAATAGAGGAATAGATAAGAAGATATTCTTCCGCCCCCTACATTTTTGATCCCCTCTCCTACAAATAAACTTGTTGCAAGTGAATGTCTATATAATTAATCTGCAAGTGGATGTCATAGCGCAATCTGATCAATGTTGTTGTTATTGTTGTTGCAGAGATACTCCGAGGCCTATCTAATTGAATACATACCAAAGGAACAAAGGGACTGTCAAAGTGAGAGCTTAGCATGTACAAATTCAGGTCCTGCTCATAATTTCCGACCTTGGCTAAAAGTGGGGAGTGAATTTTTAGATTTTTATAACATGTTTTTGAAATTTAGGAAATGTTTTCATACTTGCCATTCTTTTGATACTTCACACTTAATGTCTCTACTTTATGTTTGTACGTTCTTAGCATAACATAAATGGGTTACTTATGCTGAATTAATGATGCTTGTAGGTTTGAACTTAATGGTACTTATATTAATATAGAACTATAAGCTACATGCATTTCAAGACTGATTTCTCTTACTGAAAAAGTTGCAGGGTAACTCTGCCTTAGACTATATTGATTTTGTTACAAGGAACTCTAATTTTGACTGGTCAAAACTACTATTTTTTTAATGTTGCAAAAAATTCGTAACTGCGGTAACCTGTTGCGAAATTCCAGTTTCGTAACTGTTTCAAACTATTGCGACCACCTAATTTCGCAACAGTTTCAAACTGTTATGACAATTTTACGTTGCAACAACCTAAAATTCGCAACGGCTTATGAGCCGTTACGGAAATCTGCAACATCGACTTTCGTAACAGTTTGAAACTGTTGCAACCCAGCTTTGCAACTATACTCTGCCGTTGCTAATCACTAAAAATGGTGTAGTGACAACATGTCACAATCCAATAGTGGTTAAGTGTTCTAAACTCTTATTTCAATCATTGAAACTTTCTTAGAGGATGACAATAGCCGTTTTCACACACTATTAGCATCAAAGCAATTTTCAAGTTATTGAAATAATCATAACGAAACATTCCAAGTTTACACCAAATGATTGTATCACACAAACCATGTAAGATGTTACTCGGCAATTTTCACATGATCATCTTTTGACTTTCGTCAAGAATATAAGATGAACTTGGTCGAAGCGAAAGCTTGCCAACACATATTCCGAGAAATATGTAAGCGAGTAAAACTCAGCTCTAAATCTCAAATGTGTATAATAGAAAAACATATCGTAATACGACTTATGTCTCAATATAGGAGATAGAGTAGAAATAGACTTTTCAAGTGATAGATGAGTTTCAGTCTCCACATACCTTTTTGTTGATGAAGTTCCACAAGCTCTCCTTAGTAGTTCTTCGTCTTCAATGATGAACGCCGTGCAGTCTAATGCTCAACTATACAATCTATCCTAGTCCGAGACATCTATAAGTAGACTAGAAATCAAGAATTATAGTTTTGATCACTAACATTGACAAACAAGCTTGAGATAGCAACGCTTACGAGTTCGACCTAGCAGTGCTCTAACACTAACAGTTCAAACATAAAGGTTTCTCAAATCTGTAAGAATGTTGAAACCTCCAAAGGAGGAAAATTCAACAACCGAAAAATGATAACCTAACTAGTTATCATGAACCCTTACTTGTTACCCTTGAAAAGTAAGCAATAAGGATATGTATGTAAATATTTTAATAAATATATTTCTATAATAAATTTTCGGTTAAGGAATTAAACGAAATAATTTTCTCAAAGATTGTGGGAAAAATTTCTCTTATTTATAAGAGGAAAGACCTATTATTTCATTTTATAGAGATCTGACAGAATGTCTACCTCTAGCTGCAACTCTCGCAAAACTGAAAAAGTATGGACCATATTATTTCCTAACAAGAAACTTCGTCTCGAATCTTCAGATGGTGATTCAGACTCATCTCCAGAGCTTCATCAAGATGTTCCTAATGAAGAAATCACATCTCTTAATGATAATCTTCTCAAGAATCTTTCACTAAAATTAGATCTAATCTTATGTAAAGTAAGGAACATGGAAAAGGATTTGCAAAGGAAGTAAAGGAAGTCAATGACAATGTTATTAGTCTTGAATCAAGATTAGTAATCATAGAAGATGATTGGAATCCTGTGAAATCTTCTGATCCGGCTTCAAAAATTTCTGAGGAAACTCTAAAGGAATAAATTAGAGTCTTATGATCCAAGAAAAATAGACATCAGTTTTTGATTATTTCAATTATTGTATAAGGTCTATTTCTGAATAAAACTATCTATTATTTATGAATAAAATTATTATTTTATAATTTTTCATGTGATAGTTTTTTCGATTACATAGCCTATGCTTGAATGCTTTATATTATTGCTATGTGTTTATGGGATGTTTGATTTCGGTTTTCATAACCTTAATATTCGATCTCATATGTGAGAACCCTTATGGTTTGTGTTGCTTTTTGATTTAGCGGGATTAAGTTCTAGCCCATGTTGGTAGGCTTTATCAAAGGATCATAAGGTGTTCCGATTGAGACTCATATGTAAAAAGTTACAATGTGTTGAATCAATTTGTGTTTACATGAGTTGTGTTTAGCATAAACATATGTGTTTATGGTTTTCAACTTTTGCTATTGGCACGCATTAGTTAAAACCGATTCAACCTTTCTTTGGTAAAGGTTGCTTTTGTTGTTGTTTTTTTGTTCTTGTGAGAGGATGACAACATAATGGAGGAGAGTTCTAACTTGAACTTGCGCTTAATGATATATCTTTCTGGGGAGAAGAGGATGCGGAATCTGAGGTAACAAATTTGTTAGTTAATCGTTTTCTTGTTTAAGAAAAGCCTGATTTTATTGCATATATTTTGCTTTTGCTTAACAAAATTTTGTACAATTGATGTTTATTCCATTACGTGTGTATGGATGTGTGTGTATGTGATTCAATTGTTTCCGGTTAAGAAAAACTATTGTTTGATATCTTTCTTTATTGTTTGGTATCATTTGTTTTTGGCTTAATGAAATTTCGGTGCAATTGTGGTGCTGTAATGTCTATGTTTGTTTCAATTGCTTCCGGTTAAGAGAAATAATTGTGCAAGTCAATTTATTTGGTTTGTATGTATTGTTTATAGCTTAACAAAATACGGGATCATTTGTTTAGTCCAATTCAATTCCGGATAAGAGAAACTAAGTTAATTCTGATCTTAGTTAGACTTATCAAAGTGAAGTATTCGGTTATTCAAGTCTAATCGAATGCCTTGACAAGAAATACTAGTTAACTAACCTAGTACTTGTCTTGTCTAAAGAGTAAGGTCTAAGTTATTGTCTGAATAATTAGAGCCTGATGGGAAAAATAAAGTTAATTATGATCTTTATTTTGGTCTTATCGAAATAAGCGATTGTATTTGTGCAATCGGTTTAGCAAGGGAACTATGTTTCTTAGTCAATTTGTTAAACTATTAGGTAAAATTGCTTCGGGAAATTGTTTCCTTGATAACATATTAAAACCAAATTACTTGTAGTTTCGGTTTTGATATTGGTTATCTAAAATGGAATGTAAAACCTTCGTGCTTAACTCTTATAGGTTGTACAAGTCTTTTTAGATTTGTAAGATCCTTTCGGTTTGACCTTTATTTACTCGAACCTTTGTCATTTTGTGACAAAAAGGGGGAGAAATATATGGAGTAAACAAGTGATCACTAAGGAAAGGACAATTGTGCTTAAACGTTATATCTAACGAAAGAGTAAAGCATTGACTAAGGGGGAGCAACATATCATATTGCTATTGTAGTTATCTTGACTACAAAAGGGGAATAACAAAGATGTTCGGATTGAAAATCTACCTAGCTTACCTTTAGGGGAGTATTAGCTTTGTTATTCAAATGTCAACAACGACATTTATGGATTGAATATATGCAGGTTATTGTGTTGTTGAAACTTGGAATCAAGCGTATTTGTAATGAATTCTTGTAATTTGTTTATCCATATGTATTAAGAGTTTTGTCACTAAAATTGACAAAGGGGGAGATTGTTAGAGCATAGCTCGGTTGAACCCACCAAGCGTTGGTATGTCAAGTTTGGTTGTCATATTTTAGTGAATCAAAACTCATTTAAAGAGTCGCTTCATTATGTACTAGAGCTAACTTCATATAGGTTAGGCTAGAAAGTCTAGGATTATGAGACATACAAGTAATACTCGAAGACTTAAAGAATGTGAAGAAGTAACAAGCTACAACGACGACATCATCCTTCCTCTTGAGGTTAGTAATATTTGACTTGAACTGTTTCATTCCTAACGTATCTTTCAAGTCGTGCTATATTGAAAACATAACTACGAAGCTGTGAATGATTATACTCTAGTAGTAAGACATGATCTTATGATCATAGTGTTAGGATACGAAGTATAACGCTTATCTTTTGAACTTCGTATATAAGACATCGACATAATCGTATGAATGCTATTGTGATTATGTGTATGGGTAAAGGTGAAGATTCCGTCCTAGGAAACAATGTTTACATTTGTTTAAAGGAAGTACATTCATGAACTTGTTTTATGAATCGAAAGGGAAATCGCTAGGCTTATTGGTATTGTTATTCATTGGATATCTTTGGATTACCAATATGTGTGAGTTAGTAGAACCGATCATAACTTGTTATGTATCTTGGTATAACTAATCACAGTGCCTGAATTAAATATTGGTATGACTTTTATTAGTGTAACTGATCCTAAGTAATCACCTGAGATGGAATGATCGATATTTGTAATTGGTATGGCCGATCCTAGTAATTGGTATGACCAATCACAAAAAAGTTGTGTAATCGATCCTTGTAATTGGCATAACCGGTCCTAGTAATTGGTGTAACCGATCCTAGTGACTTGTGTAACCGATCACAAGTAATACCATGAGAATATGGTAACTGGTCCTGGTAATTGATGTAACCGATCCTGGTAACTGATGTAACCGGTCCCAGTAGCCATATTAAGGTAGAACCGATATTTGTGTTTGGTAAAACCGTAAGCCCATGATTAGTGAATTGATATTTGATCAATCACATGTTGTCTTGGAATACAGATGAACCGATTCTAAACTTGTTTGGAAGTGTGGTATAATCAATTCTAGACCGAAATAAATTAAGAATATTTTAATTAAGGTTATTAGTTTTATATGCTTTTAATTACCAGCAATTAAATGCATATCTTTGGAAAATAAAAATTGGTAATGTGCATTTACTAATTGGAGATTTTCTAGTGAGATTTCGGAAATATTGGACAAAGCATTTCCAAGAATTATGAAAACCGATTTGGGAATTTATTGCATATCTTGAGAATATTCGGTTTGGAAATTCCTTGGTGTCCAAACATCCTTGGTCTATAAATACCCAAGTTTGCATTTCGAGCAAACTATCCTAAGAGCAAGGCAAACTTCATCTTCTTGTTGTTTTTGGTGGAGCCGTCTATCCGGAGAGAAAAGTACCCTAATTAGGCGAAATATTTTATGACCGCTCGTTTAAAGACTTATGTGGGATCAAGAAGCTCTACGAGTACCGTTGGTGGGAAACTAGATAATTTCAGTTTATTTTTGTTTTCGATTGATTTGATTGACTAACGGTTGTAGTTGCATCTTTTCCGATGACTACACCCAAGTAGATCTAAAGGCTATAAAACTACTAACATTCAAGATTCAAAGACAAATATAATGTAAAGAACATGAAAGTAAAGATTAACACAAGCATATAACGTGGTTCGGCCATGAAGACCTACGTCCACGGGAAAGAAGATGTTTTCTTTTATTGATTATGGTCTTACCCTTGAAAGAGCTACAAATATCTCTTAGATTTCTCACTCTCTCTTTATCTAGATCTTTCACAGGAATTCTCTGTAGAAAGACCATCTAATATTACATAAGTTAAGTTGTCCATTTCCTTCTACATGGACTGGTATTTATAGGAAAATTAGACTCATGAAGGCCTGGTCTAGCCGAGCTGATGGAGCTATCGTGCATCTCCTCGATACTTCGGACGAACTCTATACTATCCCTCGTGGTGCCCTACTTGGTTCTCCTACCGAGTCATCTCCCCCTGTACGTCATCGTGCTACTCTTCTTTGGAGAACCTCGTGCTGCATCATCCATGGGTTATAGTATAAATCGCCCAAGCCTTCTTATACGATGTAGATTCGCCCACGTCTCTTCTGATCCTTCATTAAATGCAGTCCTTCTTTTTAGACTTGACCGTCTGAATCGATTAGACCACTCCTCACACGCGTCATTCATGTAACGTTTATCATGAAATCATCCATTGAGATGTTGACACGTGGCCATTGGGTTATTTACCCTCACATTTTTCTCATTTTCTTTGCAACTTGCCAAGGCCATGATGGGAAGAAAACTTCGTAACCGTCCCGTCTTTATCGCCACGTCCGAGATTTACGCCATATCTGCACTTTTACCTGTTGGACTTGAGGCGCCGGTTGATGGTCCATTGGTTTTTTTATAAAATCTTTTGGGAGAAGAGAATGATGTCTTTATTTTCTGTTTTCAGAATTCAGAACTTTTTCATTCTTTCTCTCCTCTGTCTTTTGCTATAACTTCTTAACTTCTTGTCTCCTATAAAGAAGTTCATTATGTCTGGGAGGAATTCTTCATCTCGACCTTCAAGACGGTATGGCTTCTTTTATTTGTTCTTCTTTTTGTTTTCGTCGGTGGTTTACGCCATTATTTTGAACTGTTTGTCTCCGCCTTTTATTATTTTCCGCCGGTTTTCTCCGGCGTAAGTTCTGATACCCTTTTTTTTTTATATTTTGTAGTGCTGATAAGAGACCGATGAGGGTTTCGAGCACCGGCCGTTCTTCCGACATGTCTGATACTGATTTCTTGGAGATGATAAAGACTAAGCATCGTCTTCAAAGATTTCAAGTTACTTTTGCTACCTTGGAGGGTCAAGCCGACGTATTGACAAAGAAACTCTTTGAGGATAACCCCTGTGGCCCCAACGAGATTATCGTGGCGGTGGGTCAGCTCGATGCTGGGCTTCGCCTTCCTCTGTACTGTCCACTAGATTCTTTTCAGTACGAGGTACTTACTATGCTTAATCCTCAGCGAGCTATATTTCAGCCTAATGGTAATTTCTATAGGATCGCGCGAGAATGTTCTCGGCGAAGCCAAGGCAAAGTCACTGAGCACGAGTTGAACGAGTTCATTCCCGAGCAAAAGGAGTTGTATACGCATGCGACCTTCGTGGAGAACTATTGGTGCCAACAGTCCGATACCTTTGAGGGCTTTGAAGTTGGAATTTCTAGGTCTTGGAAACCTATCCGAGGTCCTCCTCTTATGTCCGATTTGGATCCTCCCAACCCCAGCCAACTTACGCTTCGCAAGACTTATGATCCCAAGTGGTATGTAGCTCCTCTTCGCATTGTGGGGCCTTACATCTATGGTTGGGATGAGGCTAGCGATGTTCTTCCTAGGATTCCCGAGATGCATAATCATCTGCTGGCTAATAAGCCATGGTTGCTTAAATGGGTCCCTTCTCGTAGACGTTCTTCAAAAACTGCTCTAGCTGCTGAGGATGCTAAGGTAGAAAATACTGTCTTAATATTTTAGTGTATATATACCTTGCCCCTGTTTTGTGCCTTAGCATCTGATGTTGTTGTATTGTTTGATCAAAGGAGGAGAGTCGCTGATGGTTCTGGGACATCCACTGCTCCTGTGGAGGTTGCCAAACATGCACTAGAAGTTGATATTGGTGCGTTGTTTGGCGAGAATGAGATAGTGTACCTTGGTGAAGGATTTTTTGGTGATATTGACCATGCATTGTTGGATGAGGCTGCCAATCTTGATGGCACTATCATGATATCGGAGGTGGGGATGCCCCAGGCGAGTAACCTCGCTGATAAGGGTGTTCTTCCCGATGTAGGTGCTCGGGTTGGTAGCGGTGTTGGAACTGGCGTACCAAGTACTTTTGCTGGTGGTTTTCCTTCTGCTCCAGCGGCTCCTTCTAGTTCGTCTTCCACCGTCTTTGGTGGTGGATCCGAGGCGATGAAGATGCTATGCTCGGATCAGTATGCTCGGCTGAGCGAGGACGAGCAAGCTCGTATTTTAACTTCTTTACCAAAATCCGCTCAGCACCAGCTTGTGCAGGAGGTATGTATTTGACTATACTTTCAATAGTATGCTATTTATTATTACCTCAGTTAAAGTGTTTCTAACTGGTGATGTTCTCTGATTTACTAGAGCAACAATCTGAGGGTTGGTATGCTGTCCGAGACTCGTGTTGCTAGGAGGCGAGCTAGAGATGCTGAGCACGAGAATCAGAATCTGCGTCTTGCTGTGGAGTTAGCCAAGCAAGAGGCTTTGTCCTTTCGCCAGGATAAAAAAGAGCTGGAAGGTATTTATTATATTTTTTTTGTTTATCTAAGTTTTCATCTCCATAGTAGGTTCTAGAGTTCTGAATTAGTCCCCTCTATTGGTAGCCACCGTCAAACGTTTGGAGGAGAAGGTAGATAATACTGGTCATAGGCATGCTAGGAAACTGTGCAATCTGAGGCTCGATGTGAGCTCTTGCCAGTGCAAGATTGATTCCTTAGAACATGAGAATGCATAACTTCATAAGGATGTGGACCTTCATCGAGATCGCATCGTTGATCTTCGTGCGATGCTAGATAAAGCTAAGTAGGTGGCTGTAGCTCACTTGGATGAGATCAAGCTCCTCCGAGCTCAAAAGGATGGGCTAATTGAGTGGCAATCGGACCACATGCCCCTGCTAGCACAGGCAGAGGATGACAGAGAAGAGTTAGCGCGTCTCAAGCGAGATTTCATCCAGCTTGAAAAGGAGTGTGATAGACACATGTTATCGTGCCCGTCTAGCGATGCTGCCATAACTCCTATTGAAGCGCAAATTAGTGCTTTAGATAATCAAAAGGCCCAAGTGGAACAGACCTTAGCTTCTGTGTTTCCTATTAGCGGCTTTTGATTTTCATTCACCTTATGGTTTTATGAGTTATTTCTGTTATATTGACTCTCTCCTTTCATTTCTCTTGCAGAGGCTCGTAAGCGTAAAGCGGAGTTGGAGAGGAAGTTGGAGGAAGTGAAGGTGGCAAAACAAAGTCTCGACGAAGAGCTTAATGAATTGGTGAGCAACCATGAGGAAGGGCTGGAGGCTGAGCATGCTGACAAGAATCAGAAGTTGAGCAATCTTCATGCTGAGTATAAGCTTATGATAACAAATGCCTGCAGAACTGCCGTCCTTCTTGAGCGTCAAAGGGACGCTGCTGCTGCCAATGTTGTGGTTCCACCTCCGCTTGTCGAGCCCGAATCTGAGCAAGCTGCCCCTGAAACTGCCAAGGGCGAGGATCGGGTGAATATTGAGCAAGGTGCACCTGGCGATGGGCAGGTTTAAGTCCGTCAGTTCTTTTGCTCATATAAGCTTTGCTTTTCTAAGGACTTATTGTTTTCTTCTTTTTGTGTTTAGACCTCGTGCTATTTTTGAGGTAATGTTTAGGAAGACAATATTTGGTAAGTCCTCGTGCTCCTTACGAGGCAATGTTTAATTGGTTTGACTAGTTAGCACGCTAACCGAGTCCTTTTCTGTGTTGGAGGCATTATTTTGCTACTTATACTTTGATAAGTCCTCGTATGTGGGAGGCAATGACACTTTCTTTTGAAGTAGCTTTTTATATGGATAATAATTTCCTTAGTTGAATTATATCACATGATGTGTGTATTTTTGTGGCTCCCGTGGGGTTTTGTGCATGCTATTGGTCCAACCATGGGTGACAAAGCCAAGGAGTGATCAGTTCCTTAATTAGATAGGACATCTCTTATGGTGTTGGGCTTTAGGCATAGCACATTCCCTTCTCGCCTGGTCTGGTGCCTTCATGGGCTTGGTTTTTTTAATAGTGTCCTGTTTAGGTTAAACTTTCCCCAGCGTTAAGTGATCAGTTGTATGAGTCACTAGTTTATTAACCATTGTTTGGAGGGCAATATCTCGGTCAAGTGATTCTTGCCTTAGCCAAAAGTAAGTACCTTGATTCTGGATATCTCCTGTTATGGCGGGACATTATCCGATTTCATGATCGTGATGGCATTACCTTAGGTCTATTTCCGTTTCAGGTAGCTTAGGGTATCCCCTGCTTCATCTTGCTTCATTCGGCTAGATGACATTGCCTTAGGTCTGTGTCCGTCTCGGGCAGCTTAGGTATTTTACCCGCATCATTCATGTAGAATGGAAGGTATGGCTAGCACCGTGCCATAATCTTGATGGGCTTTTGTGATAATGCAAATATGATATGATTATGCAGGAACAAATAAAACAAAAAGAAAAAAATTGCAAGAAAAATAAATCAAAGTGCATCGAAAAAAGGGGTTGCAAAAAATGGCAAGAAAGAAGTACACAAAAGGAGTAATTTTTATTATTCTCAAAAGAGGGTTCGTAAACCCTTAGTACATTCAAGTAAGGTTTCATGACCTTTTACAAGTAAGGATTCGAATCCTATTTTCAGATTTTATCTTCATGAGCGATGAGCTATTTAAGCATTGTATTGCTTGAGGTATTTGATGTTCCAGGGGTGCTCTAGTTCTTCCCCATTAGGTTTGAGCAATCTGTATGCTCCATCGCGTGTCTTGGAGATGACTGTGAGTGGTCCTTCCCAGATGGGAGCAAATTTTCCTGCCTCGCGCTGGTATGGCGGGATCTTGCGCCAGACTTTGTCGCCTGGGCTAAATTGCCTCTGATGAACACGTTCGTTGTATTCTCGGGCTGACCTCCAATGGTATTTTTCCATTCTCCGGAGAACTACTTCTCGGTTTTCCTCGAGGTTGTCTATCTCAGTGAGTATCGCTTCAGTTGGTACGATCGCTTCTATACCACATGTGAGAACGAAGGGGGTCGTCCCTGTTTCTCATCTTCGTGTGGTCCGATAGGCCCGTAGTACATTGCGTAATTGTTCACATCGGCTAGTCCCGTGTTCATCTAGTTTCATCCTGAGCAAGTCATCGATAGCTTCATTAGGGTAACCGTTTAGACTTCGGGGAGTGGAAAAGGCATTATGCTCCTGATTTTTCTCGCCGAGTGAGATTCGATTATAACCCGAGTATCTGTCTATTAGGGACAGTAGTCCGTATTCAGATGTGGCTTCCACAAGCTGATCGATATCCGGAATCGGAAAGTTATCATTTGGACAAGCCTCGTTAATGCAAAGTCATACTTCTTCGTTTTTCTTCGGTATTATCACCATGTTGGGCATTTTTTCTCCTCAGACAACTTCTGATGCCTCCGTTTTCCTTAGTTCATTTTGAATCGCCTTGTGATACTCCGGTGTCACCTTTCACATCTTTTTCCTCATAAGCTCGTGCTTTGGATCTTTTTTCAAGTGGTCTTGACAGACTTCTGGATCTATCCCAGGCATACCTCCCATGTGCCTTGCAGAGGTATTTGAGTATTCTTTTGATGATCGTACTAGCTTTTCTTCTTCCTCTCTGTCTAGGAGAGTTGCAATCTTCACCATTCCCAGGTTTTCGGTTGTTCTGCCGTTTATTCCCTTTGGGGGTTCTAAGGATGAGAGTTTTGTCTTAAGATCTCCATCATTAGAGAGGTCCTGTAGTTGCTATAAGAGCTCTTTGGATAAGTCTGAGGTTGGTACATTGTTTGAGTGTCTCGCTTTGCTTGTCACTGCTACGTAAGCATTGATGTCAGCTTTGCTTTTAGCATTTTTGGCCCTTTTATCCTTTACTTTTGGGGGTTTTACCCTGTTCTCGTCATTCTGTACGTCCATGTTGTAACAGTATTTAGCTTCGCATGAGTTTCTAATGATCTCTGCGATCCCGTCGGGTGTTGGGAACCTTAGTCTCTGATGGTAGGTTGAGGCAACTCCTTTGATCCCATGGACCCAGGATCGCCCGACAATGGCTGTGTAGGGTGAAAGTACATTTACTACACAGAAAGTGGTTAGAGTAAGGATTTTTCCTACTCGAATTTCTAAGGTGACCTCGCCTCTTGGGCGGGTCGATGAGCCATTGTAGACAAATATGTTATAGGTGGAAGGGATTAGGCATTCGTCTCTAAGACCCGTTTGCTTGAATGTTTCGTAAAACAATATTTCGACAAAACTCCCTCCGTCTATTAGTATTTTAGGCATGGCCCATGGCAATGCCTTGGGATTTTCTTCCTCGCCCTCCTGCTCAGGCAGTGCGATAGACATCGTAACCACCAATGGATCGTTGTGGTTTCGTCCTTCATAGGGTGCCTCCGAGGCTAAAAAACTGATAGGTATTTTCATCCACTCCTTCATAGGAGGTTCTTTTGCCATACTGAAGACTTCGTCACCTTCGAAGTTTCGCTTGTGGATTCGTCCTGTAATACTTCCTTCAAGTGTGGGAGCAGTGATAGCTGAGTGCGATATCGTATTGCATCCCAAGTTTTGTGCCTCGCGTGGTATTTCTACGCGATGTACGGGTGTTCCCCCTGTTAGTTGGATAGCTGGCTGTGCGATGTACTCCTCGAGTTTTCCTTCATCAATCATGTATTGCACCATCTTCTTCAGATCTCTGCATGAGTCTGTTGTGTGGCTATAGAATTGATGAAACTCACAGAAGTCTGTTCTATTCTTAGCGCGCTCGGGCTGCTGTCCTCTATTCCATGGGTATGTGATCTTACATTTCTCATCGATCTTCTTAAAGATCTCGGATATAGGTGTGTTTAGTTTCGTGTACACCGGGCCTACGAACTTTCCCTTCTTTTGTTGGGCTTGGTCTCGCCCTTTTCATCCTCCACTTCGATGTTTATCGAACTGGGTAGATCCGTTGTTGGATCGCCCTTCTCCTTGGGCTGGCGCTTGAGGGTTCTGTGGTTCTACCACATTTGCTCCTCTATTGGTTCCTTTTACCAATTTGTCATAAGTACCATCTTGGAGTTCTTCAAGGGCTATGTAATCCTCTTGAACCTCTCTCAGTTTCCCTAGATTGGGTGGCATGGTCTCGTACATGCGTACAAATATGGGGTCCGTCTTTCTTAGACTATTTTTGAAGCCAAAGATTGCGTAGGCCTCTGGGACTCTTCCGATCTCGGCACATAATTTTCTCCAACGAGTTACCAGAGAGCGAAGTGACACGTTCGGTCCCCTGGCTAACTGGAACAACATGTCAATTTCAGGTTTGACTCGGCTTTTGTGTATGTATGTTTCTAAGAACAACTCGGATAGATGGTCAAACGATTTAACCGATGCCTTTGGCAGGTTGTTGAACCGCATTAGGGCCTCGTCTTTTAGACTGGATGGAAAGAACCTACACATTACTACATCGTAATGGCTCCACTGGGTTAGTGTCATGCGATATGACCTAAGATGTTCGATTGCATCGCCGGTCCCGTTGAAGGGAGTTGCAAATGTTGGGAGCGAGCATTTTCTTGGAAATGGTTAGGCTAGTAGACTCTCCGATAAGGGAGACTGTCCAGCCTATTGCAGTACTTCCTTCAACATTTTGCCTTCTTGTTTTCCTGTAGCCTTTCTGCACATCGCTTCGAGTTGACAGAGTCGGGCTTGTAATTGGTCGTCATTGTGCCTCGTTTCGGCCTTCTTCCTTCGTCCTTGTGCTCTTTCGGGCGAGTAAGAAGCTTCTGGGCGGCGATTTCTTGATCGCCCTGAATCCTCGTCCGATTGTTCGGCGTACGTCACTATTTTAGAGCGAGTTGAATTTGAAGTCTCCCCTCGCTTGGGGTCCATGACTGCGTGGTTCTCGGCCACGTAGTTGGTTTTTACTTCGTCCTCCTTTTTCTTTTCTCGTCTATGCTTGGGATCGACGTCGGATGATCCCTCGGACGGGCTTTCTTCCTCATGTAGGACTTCTCGGCTTTCTTTTGGAAAACGCTCCCCTGTTTCCTCGTCCGAGGTGTCAGGGATATGCACTCGCTCATCGTCCTGTAAGTTCTCAAAAGGATTCTCCTCCTCGGGGGTCTCCTCTATAGTAGTGAGTGGCACCTTTTTTTTTGTTTTACATTTCAGCCTGTGGTTTCTCCGTTCTAGTCTCCTGTTACGTCTTTCTAACTTTTTCATTCTCTCATCCTGCACTTCTTGCGCTTTCAGGATGGCTGCGATAGTAACAGCGGTATCGCCGAGGTTAGAAGATTCGCCTTTCTTCTCCTCATTGTTTACTGTTTGCCTTGGAAAACGATTCAACCCTCCTGGTTGAGTTAAATGGATATCATTTTGTCTTTCGAAGGGATTTCCCTCTTCGTCAGAGCTAGAGTTATCAGTTAACCCCTCCCGATATTGGTTATCGGGTTGTCCCTCTCCTAGGAGTACACCGTTGTGCATAGTTTTACCGAGCTCAATCTCGTCTAGGCCTCCAGACAGAGCTCCACCAGTTTCACCTTGGCTCGTGCGAGTGGATCATCTCGTTACCATTGCCTTGCCTGTGATATATGCAATAATGCTTAACTTGTCTTTTCTTACAGAAAAGTGGGACCCTAGATTTGCAGGTCATGTGCAATTACTAAGTCATAGTTCTGACTGGACAGAAGACTTTGCAGTAAATTTTGGAGACATGTGAAGATGTCAAAACATTCCCTACTTGCAGAAGGTTTTGGTGATGGGAAAAGGGTGTTTTGTTTGTCTCTCTTCTCGAGAAAAATACCTCCTTCTACACGTCATACCTTTACTAGGAAAAAACCAAGTTCATGACTATTGAGCATATCTTCCTATTTTAGGAAATATTTCTCATCATCTTTAAACTTTTGATTTTGAACAAACTTTGAGTTTGATGAATGATTATGTACTCATTAACCCTTCCCCTTGACTTAGAGTTAGATTTCTAAGAAGGAGATTGTGGATTATCTTGAGTTTCTTAGAAGATTAAGAACATCATGAACAATTTGTATTTTCAACTTTCATAGGACAATATTTTCCCTTATGAAGTTTACTGACTTAAACTTCTTCCCAGCCCTTTCATGGAGGAGATCGTTTGAGCGCCGAAGTGTTTAAAACTCCATTTTCACTCCGATCTTCAACTCTTCTGATCATCTTGAGGAAGATATAGGAAATCTTAAAAGAATGAAAATTTATAGGAAAATCAGTGAAAAGGATGTAGATTTGTTGATTTTGAGGGTCTTCAAGACTTTACAGATCATATAGACTGTGTTGAGTCCGATCTCTACTCATAAATTCTAACAGAGTTCTATACAGTGGTATGAAAGCCACTTCTCTCAAGGAGATTATGAAAACAATATAGAGATGTTACTAGGGAGGTAGAATAGATCTTCATACCTCCCTGTTTCTAGCGTCGAAATGTAATTGCATCTTTTCTGATGACTACACCCAAGTAGATCTAAAGGCTATAAAACTACTAACATTCAAGATTCAAAGACAAACATAATGTAAATAACATGAAAGTAAAGATTAACACAAGCATATAACGTGGTTCGACCATGAATACTTACGTCCACGGGAAAGAAGATGTTTTCTTTTATTGATTAGGGTTTTACCCTTGAAAGAGCTACAAATATCACTTAGATTTCTCACTCTCTCCTTATCTAGATCTCTCTCAGGAATTTTCTGTAGAAAGACCATCTAATATTACATAAGTTAAGTTGTCCATTTCCTTCTACATGGACTGGTATTTATAGGCAAATTAGACTTGTGAAGGCCTGGTCTCGCCGAGCTGATGGAGCTATCGTGCATCTCTTCGATACTTCGGACGAACTCTATACTATCCCTCGTGGTGCCCTACTTGGTTCTCCTACCGAGTCATCTCCCCCTGTACGTCATCGTGCTTCTCTTCTTTGGAGAACCTCGCACTGCATCATCCATGGGTTATAGTATAGATCGCCCGAGTCTTCTGATACGATGTAGATTCGCACACGTCTCTTCTGATCCTTCATTAAATGTCGTTCTTCTTTTTAGACTTGACTATCTGAATCGATTAGACCACTCCTCACACGCGTCATTCATGTAATGTTTATCATGAAATCCTCCCTTGAGATGTTGACACGTGGCCATCAGGTTATTTACCCTCACAACGGTTGTTGAACTTTGATTGCACCTTGTTTGTTTATTCTTAAGAATCTTCTCTTCTGATATAAGATTCACTCAAACTAGATCGAAGTGCCGACGAGATCTTTAGAACTGTTTGTAGATCTAAAGACGTCTTGTGATAATCCATTATTAATAGACTCCGTTATGTGCGTGATTGATCACAAGAGATTCAAGTAGTGTTGTGCAGGTATTTATTGAAGATTAAAGAAGATTTAAAGACAAAGAAGATTTCTGATTTGGTTTCTATATCTTTGGGTGTGCACAAACCTTGATCGGCTGGGATCCAACTAGAATCAGACTTATTCGATTGGTTAGTTGTGTAAGATCGGCATCACCTTATAGTTTCTTGTTTGATTCTATATTGATTGATTACAAATCTAAACTCTGCTACTTCGGTAGTTGTTGGATAGATTGATCTGACCAGGAAAAGGAGTTTATTGGTTAAACGGAAGAGCCTTTGCATATGACTTGAGATATCTTCATCTGAAAGAATCAAGAGAGTTGTTACCAAACAGAGTTGTTGTTCCTTTACTGTTTGGAATATGATCCAAAGGAATTGTTCCAGTGCGTGCACTTATTGAGTGTCGGAAGCGCAGGGATACTGGAGAAACTAGGTGAACTATAGGTTTAGTTGTTTGGTCTTAACTATACGAAGTTTGTTAGATTTTGTATAGCGGCTTAATTCTGAGAGTATTCAATTCTGGACTAGGTCCCGGGGTTTTTCTGCATTTGCGGTTTCCTCGTTAATAAAATCTTGCTGTGTCTTTTACTTTTCTATTTCCGCAATTATAATTGTTTTTTATAATTAAAAGTAAAATACACAAACGTTAACTCCGTATTAATTGATAGTGATCCTATAGAGTTTGGTTAAGTCCGAATCTATTATCAAGTAACCACACTTTGATTGTTGTATTGTCTCGATCTCGTATCCATAGACGATCACACAATGTGTGAATACCGATTTATAGTATTGTCCCGACTTTGTCCATAGACAATCACTTTCGGTAAGAGGACTTATATGTGGATAATTTAAAGATTATGGTGTATTTGGGTGCCCTCGTATTTTCAGTTGATGCAGCTGCTCTATCTGGCCTCGAACTGCAGGATGGGTTTGCACCTCATAGATGAACATGATGACAAAAGAGACTGCATAAACCTCAGTGAAAAAGTGCCTTGGTGTAAACCCATGTAAAATTCTAACCCTAGTAGAAATCCCCGCCAGCACACAATTGAGTATAACATCACCCATTGTAGTAAATTTCATCACCACGTTGTCCAGTTTTTTACCTCTATCAAAGAGCAAACCACATACCACCACCAAGGTCTCAGTTCCCATTATAATACCCACTGGCATCAGAACTACTATAGACATCAGGCTCATGTAATAGATAATGCACAGATAACTCCCTTCCTAAAATGCTGAACTCACTGTGCAGAGAACTCCTATTGAAGGACCCCGCTGATAGTATAACCCTCTCTTGGATCATAAACCTCAAAAATACTTCAGAAGTAAGTGATTTGGAGTGTTGAAAAGGATCAATTTTATGAAAGAGATAAGCGAGTTCTAATAACTGTGTGAACTAAGAATAAAAGCACTGAAAAATTTAGAAACTCTTGCAAAAGAATCTGGCGCACACCACCTTCTTGTCATCAATGATAACCCTAAGCAGTTCCACCAGAAAGAATCTTGCAGAAGTAGGCAAGAGTATATCTTTTTCCTTTCTATTCAAACTCCAAAGTGGAATATAACAAGAATATTCATGATCACTATTTAATTTCCAGAATGGAATCACTTGAGAATACGACCTAGTTGCTGGCATATTAGATCTCTCAAGTACTCGAGACAAACAAGCACCACTTGTAGTTAACATCCAAACCATTAACATATAAACAATAACCATGCCCACAAACCTGCTGCCGAGCAATCTCGTAATAGTATGCATCCAACAACGAAGGTAAAATACTTGCGTGTACTGCGACATATTCATAAACAGATAACCACCAATCTCAATGTCACAATCTTTAACCATATAGTTGTAACAAGGAAGAGAATTCTAACATTCATATACTTCATACTAAGCACTTGAGCATACCATTTATATGCCCAGTTAAAGCTCACCACTCTAGCCAATAAATTGAACAAAAATCTATTCCTCTCTGAAAATTCAGCAACCAATTTACCTTCACCGTCAATTGCAACAACATAGACAATTCTAATACTCAATAAATTTAGAAACTGAAGTTCAGACGGATACCCATGTGTTCATGGGGAAAACGATTTGCTGGTTTTTCAGGAAATGGAGAGACGACCGTGCGGACGGAGACTCCTCAACCAAGCAAACCGCCTAACCTCAAACAGATGCACTGCACGGGAGTGCTTTGAGTTCGAGAGATCAATCTGTAGGACTCTGGCCTAAACCAAGAAATGGCCGTTCCAGAGTCAATTCGGTCACAAAGAGGGAAGAGGGTTGATCTGTAGGAGGGAAGCTGAGAAGTGTGTGAGATCAATGGTGATCAAGGATTATGAATGTGTTATGGGTTTCTTCAAATGAAGAATAAGTTTGAATTCTTCTCAATTGAGAGAGATTGTTGCTTACACGATGATTCTTGGTTAGACGAATGTTGTCTATTCGACTAATGTTGTGTTCGTGTCCTCAATCGTGAATTCAGAAACTTATTTATATTGCTAAAATGTAGACACATTGATCTCCAGTAAGTGTGACGATTGCTCGAGTGAAAGAGTGGGAAAGTGGGAAATCATGGTTTAACCAGTTCCAGGTCGTGCGGAGACTTGATTGATTGTTCACCCACTACTTTGCTAACTCCCTCAACTGCTTGCACGACTTACTCACATTTCTCATCGCGGATGAACACACGTGCCGTAGGCCGCTAGACCAAAACCCTAATTAATATCCCCTATGTGACGTGATTAATGTCTCACGAACGTGGAGTCTGCAAAGCAGACGTGTATTTGATTAGTCAGTCGTTGACTTGATTAGACGATGAGTCTAAGTATTGTTCAGTCGAGCATGATTGTTGAATGCTCTAGAATTCATGAATTGAACATGTCTGCTGGGACGTATAGTTCTCGAATGAATGATGTTGATAATTGAATCAACATAATGAATATTGATAGTCTGAGCAAATATTGCTCGTCTGATGAATTGTTGAATATTGATAGTTGGATCAATATTTGAGCATCTGAGCAAATATTGCTCATTCGATGAATTACTGAATATTGATAGTTGAATCAATATTCGGGCATCTGAGCAAATATTGCTCATTAGATAAACTACTAAATATTGATAGTTGAATCAATATTCGAGCATCTGAGCAAATATTGCTCATTTGATAAATTATTGGTAATGTGACCAAATAAAATATTAATTAAAATATTGGTAGATGGACCGCATATTATATATTTAACCCAGATGTTGATTGCTGGATCAACATAAAAATATTAGTGTTTGAATTCACTCAGAATTATGATTTGCAGAGCATTTGTTCGAAACCCTAATTTTGATCAATTGTTGATCAATTGAGGATTTAATGAAAATAAGTCACTGAGTGAAAGGAGGGACCGGCTACATGGGATGATGGTCGACCATGTAGCACCCAAGTGCTCGAGTGAGCATGCACCAAAGTCCTTTGTTGACCAGTTAGTGAAAGGATGATCAAATGCTGGTTTAATCATTTATTAAAATAGTGCTCGTGTGAGCGTTAGGTAGTAAAACCTAGTTATGGAGAGATGAGGGACCGACCAAGGGGTCATGGTACCGGCCATTGGTGGTCGTGGGACCAGCTTATGGTCGATTGAGCAAATCCCAAGTTTGTTGGAGAGAGTTTGGACCCAATATGAACTGTTGAGAGATGATTAGGTCAAAATTATGAAAGAGTGTGGGACCGGCTCCTTGCAAGCCTAAGGGCCGACCTTGGTCGGTCAAGGTGGCATGCCCGTGTCACCGTACTTCCCTTGTCTCAGTCCTGAGAGTTATTTCCTGGTGCGCGTTTGAGCAATATTTTGGATTTTCAGAAGAGTTTGATCTTGACTGAAACTGTCAATTTTGCTCGAATGAGCAAGTAGAGCTTTGCTCATGCGACCGAAATTTTGAGAATATTAAAATGATAATATTTTAATTTTTGACGTGAGAAGCCTAGTCGGTCATGTGACCATTTGACTTTTTGGCGTTTTCATGGTTTGAGCAATATTTGAGAAAATATTGAAAAACTAGGGTTTTCGCTCAAACGAGTTCCATGAGATGAAGGAAATAATAATATGAGAAAAATAAGGAACTACAAGGTGTGAGACCGGCCACGGCTAGGGCATGGCCCGGTCCCGTGACACCTTTTCCCTATTTTTCACTATCTTTTCATCGTTTGATGAAAAGTATGGAGAAACTAAGAGTTTCGCTCAAACGAGGGAGTTTGCTCAAATGAAGGAGTCTTCATGAGATGAGGGAAATAATATATTAAAATAAAATAAAATAACGGAAGAGGGGGACCGGCCACAGCGGCGTGACCGGCCGGCCGGTGGGCCCAGTCCCACGCCTCTTGTTTATCTAACTCCTTTAAAATCTTTACTCATGCGAGCTCCCACGTTGAACGGTGACCCTCACCCACTCTTACCCACTCTTAGAATTGCTCCATTCCACTTTTCCTCAACGGTCCGCGAGTTATAACCCCAAAGGTGTCATTATCCATCCACAAAAAACCCATCAAAACAAAAGTAACACAAAAACCCCCAAAAAACAAAAGTAACACAAAAACTCCAAAGAATTTGCTGAAACCAAAATTGGTTTCATCATAAAATTTGATGAAACATCATAGAATTTGATGAAACCAATTTTGAAATTTGGGGTTTTTGTATCAATTTTTAAAAATTTAGGGTTTTTGTATCAATTTTATTTAAGATGGAGTTT
Organism: Papaver atlanticum; assembly: GCA_023531105.1. Classification (NCBI taxonomy): domain Eukaryota; kingdom Viridiplantae; phylum Streptophyta; class Magnoliopsida; order Ranunculales; family Papaveraceae; genus Papaver; species Papaver atlanticum. The sequence continues at coordinate 4,044,404 of JAJJMB010017752.1, read as the reverse complement.
TAATGGATCCCAACATTTGAACGGATTTTTGTACCACCTTGGATTTTTATGACTAGTTATGTTTCCTCAAATGAGAGAAAAACAACGCTCTCGTTCACAAAATAAAGTAATTTATCGTGTTTTCCTAAAAGAAACAGTCTTTCCCGGAAACCAAAAAAAAAAAAAAAACCTCGACTAAACCTAAAACAAGGCATCTGCCTCCACCTTCTTCTCCACCATCTACACATCTGTATCATCCTGATATATTCACCTCTCTTCTTTTGTTCGTTGATTTACCATCATGTATCATATCTGTCTCTGTGATGGATTTGATTATTTTGATCTAACTAGGGTTTTTTATCTGTTGCAGGTAACATCATTATATCATATGCAATTATGTGATCAATTATCCTTCCAACTTTTAAGTCGACAAAGATCACGAGTCCAAATCAGTTGTTAGATCTATTTTATTTCAAAAGAAATCAGTTAGATTTTTGACGTTTAGTTTTGTGCTGGAAGCTTTGTAAATGGAGTTGGTTAATTATTGCGGTTTGCGGAAGCAGTTCAATAGCCCGACTCGACCTAATATGAAGAGATGCGGCGTATTAAGTTTGACAACCATTTCGAGTGGTATACAAGAACAGGTAAATTATTTTCCATGAATGATTTTTGCTATTGGAAATCTCTTACTCCTTTGTTTTCGGTCTCTTTGTTTCTCTGAATCATCAATAAACCCTAACCCTTCTTTTTTTAATTTTGCAGGTACGATTTTTGTCCAAGATAAGTTACGGAGAAACCCTAATAGCCATTCAAGAAAAGATCTCACAATTCAGGTGATTTTTATATGCATCTTACTGATTTTACTCTTTTTCTAATTACTGATATATCATAAATCCATATTTTTAACTTTCAAAATTATGTGTGCTGATTCCGTTTCTCATGGTTTTCTTTTGCCAATGGAAAAACTCAAATCTAATTCTGCTACACTAATTCAGTATTGGGTTTTCTTCAACATTTGGATTTTTCTTAAAAAAAATTTATTTATTAGATTGATTATAGATTGTACAAACTCAATGTATACTGTGTTTCTGAGATCATCCAAACAAATTCTATCAAAGTGAAGATAATGCAACATGGGGCTCCTTTGATTTGTACTTGCAAGTAAGTTAGTGATTTTTTTTCTTTCTTTGGGAGTTTAAGCTTTCTGTTAATTGTATCTTCATTGCACTTCGCTTGCTGTTTCATTCACTTGAAAGAGCTAATTAACCTGCTCTCTTTCATGGTCTTGCAAGTAGGAGAAGATGACACACACACACTGATTCATTGTGTATCCTACAACAGTATAATGACGACCTGACCATTGAATAAGTAATTAAGTCATAATCATTTGTTTATGTACCACAGGCCGAAATCCTTATCTTTTTTCCACCTAAGATTTTGTGATCCGTTTTTAGGTATAGGCCCGTCAAAAGACCCTATACCCAAGTCTGCATACAAGAGATATAGTCCTATTAATTCCAGAAGTAGTTTCCTAATCCTAGAATGAGACCTGTTTTTAGAAGATTACAGACATAGGGCAGTTTTCCCTTTATAGAGAGACTAATATTTAGAAGTAACTCGACCTATAAATATGGTGCAGTGTAGTACCTGTAGGCAGAGGGAAAAGAAACTAGAGATTACTAGAGAAAATACTTGTAAGAAAATTCTAGAGCAAAAGGAGAACAAAGGTACAATTCCTAGGGCAGAAAACAGCTTAAAGGAAAACATTGTATTGTTCTTTCAAAACAAGCAATAAAGATAAAACGTTTATTGCAATCTGTTAGTTCTTTTAAATCTACTTGTGTAGCTATTCTCTATCTATCATATCGGGGTCTGAAAACTGATCATTTTGTTTCATATCGGGGTCTGAAAACTGATCATTTTGTTTTGGTTATGTTGATGTGGTATATAAACGTATATTGCTTCTTAATTTAAGATTCCAGGTCGAGATCCCATCTTAATTTTTGTATTTCAAAACTCACTTATTTCGGGTTCATTTTTAATTTACTTTCTATACATAATTTTAGCAGCAGAGGGAGCTCAGAGATACAAGGTTGCAAACCACTGTCCAATGTGTTTATAATGAATCTACCATAAAAGCATTTACCAATGAAATGGCCCATGATCAGGTAGATAAAGTCTCACCAGAAATGTCATGATTTCCATATTAAAATTCCGGCCTTTTATGAATTTTGAATATATCTTTCGTATTTGGTTGCGAGAACAAAAATTCAGTTAAAAAATGATAGCGAAAACTATAGCAGTCCAGTGGGATTCCAGTTAAGAAATAAGAACAAAGAACTTTTTTTAGTAGTTTAGATTCAATGATTGACTTAATGTTGATGGTGCGCGTGATCTTAAGTTGATTCTCAGTTAGGTTAATTGCTTGCTTCTCAGTTAGGTTATTCAACTAATCCTAATTGGAAATTTGTAATTAATTCCTTCAATTGGTGTTCAATATCATTTCAAACTTGAGTATTGTTCAACATTTTTTTTCCATACCAGGACCTTTGTCGTTGATCTACCACTTTCTTGCAATTAAATTTTTCCAGTAGTTTTTTGTTGACAGACAATATATCAGTGACATCTTCAATAATCAATCAACACAAAGTTTAATTTCACTGATTATAAGAAAGAGATGATGATTAGGCACGAGAAGTAATTGTTTTATGCTTTAGATATTGGAGGCAAGAATTGCCATTACATAGATAATATAGAACCTGCAACCAGTATTATCATTTCTTTAAGGCTAAAAAAATTGGGGTTGATTATTTTTCTATTGATTGGGATGTGTAAGTTGCATCCAGATGTATACCTATGTGTCATAGAAATCCACAGAGATATAGTTTATGATTTTCTTAGTAATATCCATTTTAGGTTGTAATATACGTTTAACTTTCTTGTTTCACTGTTTGAAACTGTATCCTAAGATTAAAGATTGATCGTTTGTTGTATTGAGTTAATTTGTGTTTGTGCTGTAGACAAGAATCATTAATGCCTCAGTAGCTACAACTATGAAATTGAAGCGAGTAGCTATACCCTATCAGCGATGGATTCAGATCTTTATAGGAGGAGATGAAGGTAAGATTGATCGGTACTTAATTGTGCGTTATTCTATCTTTCTTAAGTTTTTGGAAAACGGCTTAGATGTACCTTTTATGATGTTGAAGTTTCGTGACAAAATAGAATTAGTTAGTGTTGAATTAGCACTTGATTTTGCCATATGGTATTGTCAATGTCTTCTTAATGACTTAGTAAGTTTGTCGTGATGGTTGAGCGACCTTGATGTTACTCAATCTTCATTTAACTTTTAATCCTCAGCATGTGCGTTTATTTGGTTAAACTATACCTAATTCTGAGTCAAAGATATAACTGTCAATTTTTTCTCTAACCTGAGGAAAAATTTGGGTCCTGGATTCGATGGTTGGGTTGTTTCCCTGAAAAGAATAATGACCATTATTGTTATGGTTTCGTAATCGACATACTTATTCTTACGGATTGCATACTGTGAACCTGTGGAAGAAAGTCGGTGCACCATCCACCATTAGGGGTGAATCACAGTTCAAATCTTCCGTTCACAATATATTACCTAAACATCATAAACGGAATCATTTTCTATTTGATGCAAATTTTGATGTATTTGGTTGATATCTATGCTGGAGGTTGACAAAATATGAAATGTGTTGGATTGTAGTGTGTCTAAGTGATTTGGTGGTCATGATGGTGCTGAGAACTTCATCAAGTCAGAGAGATTCAAGAAGATGAATGTTGAGATCGTTCTCGATGAGGGTAATTTATAATCTCTTATGTTGTCAATGTTAACTCATGGAATTTTGAATACTAAATTTATGTTAAGACTTGCAGGTGACCTATCTCGCAAACAATGTTATCAACAGGTGACCAAACTGCAACCAATGTTATCAGGAAGTGACCAAACTCTTGAAAAAGTAGTCCTTAATTTGATTTGATTTGATTTGAACAGCAAAAAGAAAGGCAAGAGGGGTTTGCTGCAAATGCAGTGCAAAACAATTGACAGTATACCAAAAAAAGGGACAGTAATAAGTGGTATAATAAAAGGTTCTTTCTTCATTTATTTTTTTCCCTTCTATATGTTATTTACACTCTTATGCTTATTTTGTTTGTGGATGAAATATGCTAACAAATTCTTAGATTACCTGTAAGGCTATTCTTTGTATATGGAACATTCTAAAAATTCTTAGATTTCCTGTAAGGCTATAAATTAAGTGAAAAGTAGCATAGTCAGGAATTAAGCGAAAGATTCTTCACGTCAGGGAAATGACTAACATTTTTATTATTATGTTACCTCCCAGTATACGTTTTTTTGCCAACAATTTAGATGGTTTGCTTTTTTGCGGAAGCTGCATCTTCTCTAAACCAGGCGTGACAAGAACATTATTTATATATTATAATTTTGAATATTATCTTCTTTTTGTAGCTGCAGTAGGGGCAGGTACAAAAATAATGGCAAAAACCTGCTACGGGAAATGGTTCCAAGGCCTCAAATACAGTTTTGAGTTGGTATGCACCTGCTTAGGAATTGCTTCGGCACTTGTCAAGAACTGGCGTAGCTTTCCATTTTGAACACTACATCTCAAATACTAGCTCAGGTAACAATCTCTTCTTTAAATTCTTTTTCTTCTATATTGAGTACTTGCTATCTTAGCTCAAATGGAAGAGCACATGGTTTTCAACCATGTAGATGTGCGGTTCGACTCCCACAGATGGTATTCTTATTTGAGTGGGATAAAACCTTACATGATTCCAATGCCAATATTAACTCTTAATTAAAAGGGGCGTCATATATATCATTTTTGGTCATGACTCATTGGACTAATTAGAGTTGCACCTACAACAAAGGAACACTAAGAATTTTGGCCATTAGCAAAGATAGATTTGTTGCTTCCGTTCCCCCGCCAAACCAAATCAAGGTTTAATGCACCACACCTTTTAGAGATGACATCAAGGAGTCTGCAATTAAGGTTTAGTGTATCGCAACGGGGGGTGTGTGGCACGGTTAAATGCCAGTTTTGGTAAAAGAAAACTGCATAAAATTTATGAGAAAAGATATATGCCCGTAGAGTATTGAATTTTTTTTTTTTTTTTTTTTTTGTTGTTGTTGTTGTTGTAAGCAAAAGGGGAAAAAAACAAACAAAAGCTAACTGTTAGCTGCGCACCAGAGGGCAACTATGTTGGCCGGAACAGGAAGATTAGTCCATTCATCTTGGACTTTGTGAACTAAAGCATACGTTGCCAAAGCGTGAGCTGCATAGTTGGCTGATTTTGGCACGTAATTGAACTTGCAATGATGAAAAGAGCCGCCTGTCTTTTGATATCATCTCTGATTTTCCAGAGTTTCCAAGGGGATGTTCTTGAAGTTCCGTTCAGGCTGCAGACGACCACCTGACTATCTCCTTCGATAATGATGGAGTCAAGGCCCAACTTTACTGCTAAATCTGATGCAAGAAGAAAACCATCAGCTTCCGCGTAATTCACACTGTCAGATCTGCCAAGTCTACTACTAGCGCCCAGATTCAATCCTTGTTTATCTCTGGCCACTGCAGCGCATGCATAAGAGCCATTCTTCTATGCCGCATCGACATTTAAGGTTTATGTAAGGGTCTTGAGGAGGAGACCAAACTGCCTGTGACTCTATGTTGGCTGTAGCGTGATGTACATCAACATTAACGCTGTCCAAGTTGGGATCAAAATAGAGATTGAACCAGTGGAATGCAATCTTGAGAGTACCTTGAACATTGGTTGATTTCTTTTCAAAGACCTTGATGTTTCTCACTTTCCAGATAGCCCAACAAATAGCCATACCTAGAGCTACCGGGTATTCATTGTCGTCATTGTTTAGCCAACTTTCCATCAAGTGCATTAGATTTGCTTGAGTGCCATCGTGTATTCTTAGGCCCATTGGAGAAGCGAACCAAACATCCTGTGCGAAAGGGCATGTAAACAATAGATTGTTAACGTTTTCCACTTCTTCTTCGCATATCACACACTCAGTAGGTATTCCATTCACATGTCTGCCAATCTTTTCAGTTACTCCCAGTCCGTTATGAATAGCACTCCATGTAAAAGTTTTTATCCTTGGCGCCATCTTTTTTATCGCTCAATTTTTTTTCCATGGGAAATTGTTGACTCCATGACTGGATGGTTATCCCTGATGTTGTTGTAACATTTTCTGGAAGGATTGTGCAGTGAAGTCTCCATGATTCGTCAACTTCAAGATAAGTTTGTCAGCAGCTCCGGTGTTGATTGGAGTATGACTTATTTGGAGAGCAGTGAAAGCATCCACATTTTGTTGAACAACTGTCATGTTCCATTGTCCTGATGCTTCATCGATGAGTTGGTTGACTCGGTGACTGTCATATTTCCTTTTTCAGTGCTCGTTGGAGCTGCACCATTAAGAGAATAAATCCAAGGATCAGCATAAATCTGGATATCTTGCCCGGTACTACTAGCCACATACAACCTTTCCTTAAGAACTCCCTACTGTCGAGCATGGCAGACCAAGTGGTGGAGCATTTTCTTTGCTTTTTTAATTTCCCAAAAAGACGTATTTCTCAGGTATTTAGCTCTTAAAATCCTAACCCATAGAGAATCAGAGTCTTGTAAAAATCTCCTCGCCAGTTTAGCCACTAAGGCTTGGTTTAGATCAGTTAAAGATCTGATGCCCATACCTCCTTTTTCCTTTGGCAAATTGAACCAATCCTACTTAAGGAAGTGCATCTTTTTCGTTTCTTTATTGTGCCCCCACCAATTTTTTTTGATTATTTGAGAAAGCTTGTTGAGAACTTTTTTTGGGATATTTTGAGTAGCCATGTAGTACACCGGGATGAGAGCGAGCACAGATTGTATAAGGATTGTTCTGCCTGCGTGGGATAAGTTGTTTCGTTTCCATCCAGTAAGTTTCGCCTCAAACTTTTCAATCAGATAGGTGAAGTACGAATGCCTGTTTCCTTGCTGTAGGACTTTAATGCCCAAGTACTTTTCATCTTTTTGCATTTTTGAAACACCTAGCCCTTGAATGATTTCTGCGGCGTAAGAGTCGGGCACACTTTTATTGAAATGTATGGAGGACTTCGAGTAATTAACTAATTGCCCCGATGCACTATAATATTGATGTAGGACTGTTAAGATTAAATTGATAGTGCTAGTGTTTGTGTTGCCAAAATCATGATGTCGTCTGCAAACATGATGCGTGTCACACTAGGAGCCCACCTGTTTATTTTATAGCCACTGTACAACCCTTCTTCTTCCAGTTTGATGACGATGCTCGATAAGTAGCGAGAGCAGATTATGAAGAGGTATGGGGACAATGGGCAACCCTGTCTTATTCCCCTTTCTCCTATGAAGAAACCCTCCGGTTGACCGTTGAGTAGAATCGAGTAGGATGCAGTTTGAACATAGTTCATAATTAAGTTTTGGGCATTGTCAATAATGCCTGCACTTGATAAAGCATTTCTCAAGAAATTCCAGTCTACTCTGTCATAAGCTTTGCTCATGTCTAGCTTTAGAGCAAAAGATCCCTGGGATGTAGAAGAAGTATGCATGGAGTGAAATACCTCTTTAGCCACTACAATGTTATCAATAATTTGCCTACCTGGCACGAAAGCTGATTAGTTTTCTTCAATAAGGCTATCAAGGAAAGGGCTGAGTCCATTGGTGATGAGATTTGTGATAATCTTGTAAAACACATTACAGAGTGCTATGGGCTTGTAGTCCGCAACTGTTTCTGCAATCTTATTTTTTGGGAGTAAAGCCAAATAAGTATGATTCAGTCCTGGGGGAATAGCTGAAAATCTGAAGCAGTCTTGAATTAAGTTCACAACTTCTTGCCCAACAACATTCCAGCACTTTTTGTAAAAGAGAGCTGGGTATCCGTCCGGACCTGGGGATTTTAAAGATCCCATTTTCTTAACTACATTAAAGATTTCTTCAGCACTTGGGATGACACTAATTGACCTGCACTCTTCTTGATTGATCATATTAGAATTTTCAATAGTGAAAGAGTTAGACTGGACATTAGGATCTTTAGAAAACATGTCTTGGAAGTGAGAAATAAGATTTTGTTTTATTTTATCATGATCAGAGATCCATTTACCGTTACCTTGTCTTAAAGCAATAATTTTGTTCCTACTTCTACGATGAATACCTGAAATATGAAATACCTGAGTGTTTTTGTCTATGGATGGGATCCATTTAGACTTGTTTCTTTGTTGCCAAAACATTTTGTCCCTCTTCTCTAAAGTGATAATGTTTTGGCATATTTCCTTCTCCTCCTCCCTAATGTCCTTCAGGTGCACTGCGGCTTGCAAATCAACCAGTTTCTGCTTCTCTAAAGTGATAATGTTTTGGCAAAGTATTGAAAATCTTAGTGAAGATAGTTTACAGACTCAAATTACTTAATATTAGATGGAAGCATTACTTTTTCCATGAGCAGTGAGCTTAATGGAACTTTTTGCATTTTGAGGTACGAACTATGGTAAGGAAAAAGGCAGATTTTAGGAAAAGAGAAAGGGAATAATTTTTTAAGCCGAAGTAAGCTCTACAGATTTCAAGAATGCATCGGGACGGGGGAGAGGCGAAGCCAAGCCACACCAAATGAAAAATCTTAAACGACGGGCGAGGTGAAGCCGAGCCACACCAAATAAAAAATGCATCACGACGGGACGAGGCGAAGACGAGACACACCAAATAAAAAATGCATCGGGATGGGGGCGAGGCGAAGCCGAGCCACACTAATAAAAAATTCATAAGCGACGGGTGAGGCGAAGCCGATCCATACCAAATCAAAAATGCATCGCGACAGGATGAGGCGAAGCCGAGCCACACCAAATAAAAATTTCATCACGACGGGGTGGGGTGGGGTGAAGCCCCACGACACCAGATCGAAAATGCACGACGGGGCGAAGCGAAGCCACGTCACACCAAACCAAAAATATGGTTTAAAGAAAAAAATGATGGTGGTTGGTTTTCAGGTCCGCCCGGTGCATAGCACGGGCACAAAATCTAGTTTTATTTAATACTAGTATTATTTTCCTTCCTAATTGCATAAGTTCCTCGTTCGTCCATATTTTTGAATACTCGTTCGTGCGTTCTGGTGCTCGTTCGTGCATTATTATCAAGTACACTTGCATCATTTTCTCGGGGCTTACTCGGTGATGGCCCAGACGCCCGATTGTTGAATATTTATTACTAATCCATGAAATTCAGCGGAGAATCAGTCATGAAATAGAGCAATAAAATTAATTGAATATTTATTACTAATCCATAGAATTCAGCTGAGAATTCAGGGAACGGAGTAATGAGATAAAATGGTTATCTATTACTAATCTATGGAATCCAACTGAGGATCAGCCATGGAACAGTAATGAGATAGAATAGATTATTTTCTAAGAATTCAGTTGATGAATGACACGCTAGAATTAATTTATTTGCAGAATAGAGAAATGAGATAATTGAAGCATAATATTCGTTCTGAGGGGTGTATAGTCAGGGAACAACGAGCAACGTGACGTCCTGAAGGCGTTAAGCTCTCTAACAAACATTATATCTAGGAACCACCCAATCATTAAAAGATTCTATACACGGTCTCTCTACGTAGTCAGGGAACAACGAGCATCGTGACGTCCTGAAGGCGTTAAGCTCTCTAACAAACATTATGTCTAGGAGCCGCCCAATCATTTTGATTCTATGTAGAGGTGATGATGAAATGTGTGAAGCATCGAACGCTCAGCTGAGAGGCCTTTCGAGAAACATATTCATCATAGCTTTGAGAGGAATGTTCGCTCAGTTAGAGATCGTGAAATGGTTCACGGATCATAAAATATGAATCGTCACATCATTTCTGAAGCCGGGTCAGAAACGTGCAGTATCATAATTTTACGATTTTGACCTTTATCGAAAATCCACCATCAACACCATGACTTGGAAACAGCTCAGAAACCAAATCCCCATTGTACCTTTCCAGTAATGCAGACCCAAGAAGAACAACACAAGAAGGAAATGCAACAAAACCATATTCATATTCACTAACAAAATTAGAGAACCCTTTAATACTATCTGACTCTTTGCCACGATCAAATACCTTACCCATTTTGAGCTGCCATAAAAATTCAACTCCAACACCACTCAAATTCAATCTCTTAAACATTTTATCAAACACTTTGCTCTCATCCATAATTACAACATCATCAACACACAAACGCATAATCAAACTTGAAATCCATGGAACAATAAATTTTTCATCAGAATTGAATGAAATAAGGACATGCTTACCTCGATCAAATAACGAACGATTGACATCAAGGTGGATAGAACAATAACCCACACAATTTTATTTGCTGTAGAGAATGGACAATAATTTCTTCAAGTATTCACGATTTTCGAATTTCTTCTCAAACCTGTTGAAATGAAAATCTAGGGCAGAATCATTTATCTCACCACTTTTGATTTGATTTATCTAGGTGAAGTAACTTATCGCTGGTTTTGAAATTTCTTCAAATTGTGAACTCACAACGTCGGTTGAATCTTCATTTGCTTCATCGTTGGTAGGTTGAAGTGATTTACCCACAATTAAAACTTCTTTAGTTTGAGAACTCAAACTATTTGTTGAATCAACCAACTCTTCAAAAAAATACGAAAGATTGAACTCAAAACCAGGAGATTCACAAACATCTGTAGAAGCTTCTTTCACTTTGCAAGGAAAAGCAAGAGATGAAGCAGTATCCCTAAGGAACAAGATTTATTCCAACTTCTTCTATGCCATGTCTAACCATTTTATCCTCCTCGAAAGCCAGTAAGCTCGAATCGGACAGTCACTGTATCCCAACCAACCAAGGTAGTTAATATCGCGTATCGGTCTCGTATCAGCCGGGTCTGATACACCTATACAAAAGATAATATCGGTTTTTATCGGTGATACATCATTTAATATAGAATTTCAAATAAATATAAAACCATAATAAAAAATAATAAGAATCATAAACATATCTCAAATTTCCAAAATACAAGGTGGTTTATTAGCCAACGTTGTGATTGTTGTCCCATTATGCCGTTAAATCTCTTTTATTATCCTTCATATTTATCTTTTATATATCCCTGCCTTGCAATCGAAATATGGTTTCCATCTTATATCCTACCATATAGTTATTGATTTTATATTATAAATATATTAGGGATTTTTACCTTCTCCAATTGACATTGTACTTGTCCGTAAAGACTAGATGCATGTTGATGAAAAATTTATTCACGAAACCGATATTATCGGTGTACAAGTAAAACCGATATATTGGTCTGTACCGGCCTGTACAACCGATAATATCATTCCTTCTTTGTATCGCCGATATTTTCGATATCGTATAGGTATTTTCCGATATCCGATAAAAACCTGTAATATCGGCCTGTACAACCGATATTGACTACCTTGCAACCAACGCTTATACATCTTCGTGCACATATCTAGATCCTCCCTTGCTAACCTCTCCAGCTTCATAATAGGAACAATATTTCCCATCATTTCTACCCATTTTTCACTTGATAAATTTGTTCGATCCATGATTTCTCAGGATGGAACGGCTCTGATACCAATTGTCGTGTACCTGATTGTACAACGACAAGGTTGGATCGAGACTTTAGAGAAATCCGATTCAGAGAACCATCCTAAGAGGAGAAAGAAGGATAAACTAAATTCTATTTCATTAATTCATAAAATTGGATAATCCTTTCAATACAGACAATAGAGCATATATAACTCCTCTTTCTACCCTAGCATCCAACGACCCGCCTTAACCCAGGTGTTCACATCTAGCCATCCCTTACATTTATAAAGACACTCATGATGTGTTTTGTAGTTGTAGTGGTAAAAAGATTCGTTGCTCGAACTTGTGAAGGATAACTTTAGACTTAAATTCAAA